>WSUA01000492.1:0-13228 GCA_019633455.1 Tulasnella sp. 419 | reverse complement strand
TTGGGATTGGACTGGTCAGGTCCGATCATTGGCTGTGCTGGAGAATTGGGTATAGATATTTTCAGAGCAAGTGTCAGCATATAATAGTATATGTATTACGTGAAGAAGTATGCTCAATTGGGACTTGTAAATGATTGGATACATCATAGTTTACTTGTTTCGCGAAGAGAGGCGGACGTGAGTCATAGCGCACACTCCACCACGCAAGTTCTGGCACTGTTATGGGTGAATCAAGCTTCCGCTACGGGACCGACCTTGTCAGTATGAGGAAGATCCTTGAAGTGAATGCAAAACAATGCAGCTTACTGTGGTATATTCTAGCTGCGGCCAGCGCTTTTCGTCTTCTCAGCTCCTCAGCAGCATGGATCCCGAAGTCTTCCTTGAAAATTTGTCCAATCTCCTCCAGACTCAAACCCGATGTTTCCGGGTAGCATAATATACAGAATATCCATCCCAGCGTGCATAAACCTGCGTAAAAGCCAAATGCACCTGTAAAAGGCAAACAATGTCACCAATGGCTACTGCGACGAACCCTCCATGTTTCATACCTGCAGCAGTGATCTTTTCAATCAGCGAAAGGTACGTTGCTCCAATGAGAAGGTTAGCGGACCAGTTGGTGGAAGTGGCCAGTGATGATCCGATGCCTCTTGCTACACAAGATAACACAGGTGTTCAGTATAAACAAAGAACAACGTAGAATGATGACGCACTCTCTAAAGGAAACAGCTCTCCCTGTTGCCAAGGTACGTTTCCCAGTCCAGTGGCATAAGAAGCCACGTAGAAGACCATAGAGAACAGGACAAGTCCAGACCATACTTTAGGATATTCAGTACCATCCACAAGGACACCGCCCGTTTTCTTTGTCAAAACTAATGTAGGAGAAATAAGGTACGTGGAGGTTCCAGATGAGATTGGTGCTTACAGTAAAATGATACCGAAGCCAAGGCTAGACCAAAGATCATTCCTGGACTGGAAAATATCATAATCTTTCGGCGACCGATAATATCGATATCTAACCGCGAGCGATCAGAAAACAGTAAAGTTGGGCGGCGAAAATTTTTAACGCACATTTAAGCGCGAATAACGTGAAAATGAAATTCGTCCCGGAGATTATTAGGCCAACCGCGGTGGGCTTGTTGAATCCGATAGATTTGAAAAGCGTTGCGGAACTGAATGGTTTTCAGACCAAGGTAATACTATGCAAAACTGATGACTCACTAGTACATGAGGGTGTTAAAACCACACAGTTGCTGAAACGCCTGAAGCCCGCATGCAATGACTTATAAAATCCTCCTTTAGTCAATGCTTGGTCAACCAACAACGCATTATTTTACTCACTGAGCGCCCGTCGATTAGATGGGACAAGGAAAACAATCTTCGATTTCTGAAACAGCGTGGTGGATTTGGAAATTGCTACGCTCTCCTTAATCGATTCTTCCATCAAAGTTACTTTGCTGTTAATCTCGTCATTCGAAGTATTTGGATATATCTTCTTGAAGCACATGAAAGCGGCTGCTCTGTTTCCATGGCGTAAAAGAATACGTGCTTTGGCAAAACGGGTATCAGTCTTGTGAAACATACTGCCGAAGCGGGGGAACATACGTGATTCTGGAACCATTGGGAGGAGTAGAAGCTGTATCCCAGCTGGAACGGCTCCTAAACCCACCATCCATCTCCAACCTCCAGCAACGGATTCAAACGCTGCTCCAATTCCATACGCAATAACCTGACCCTAATGTGAGCGTAAGTGGGATATCACCGCAATGTGGCATATCGCATACCAGAGTAATCGAAACAACGTTGACTGTCACAAGCCTCCCACGTTGTTTCGTAGGAGACACTTCACCGATCAGTAGAGGAACAACACATGAGGCTAATCCCACTCCCCATCTATTGAACGAAAAGTCCCAGTCAGTCCGAATGAATCAACGAGTCGATGACGTGTAAACTCTACCCGATGACGAAACGTCCTCCGATCATCGCTGTTACAGTACGGCATACAGATTGGCCCACGGCACCAGCAATGAATATCAAATCTGCCACGGCAAGCACCCATTTTCGACCTATTCTATCGGAAAGGATTCCCGCAGTAAAACCGCCCAACAGAGCGCCGAGCGTCGTAGCTGAAGTGATCAACTCCTATGAAACAGTTGAGTAAATGAAAACCCTGATGATCAGTATGGAGCGCACCTTTTGTGTATTAGAAAGTTCAGCCGGACCAAGGTCCCCGCGAATAGTCACAAGGGCACCGGATATCACACCAGTGTCATAGCCGAACAGCAAGCCAGATATACTACTTGCAAAGACAAGAATCCAAACGAATAATGTGGTATGATCGTCATGTTCTACCTTGACGGTTTCGTCGAGTAAATCTGAGGGTGATTGTGTGGTATGTCCGATTTCCTCGGTAGACGCGGTTCCATGATTTGAGCTCTCGTTTTCGTCATTGTCTTGAATTGTCATTTGTGGCTGCATAACGAAGAAAATAAGCAGAAAGGAGGAGAAGTTAGTCGAAGTAAAGGAAAAGATGGTGGAGGGAAAAGGCTCGCCTCGCTTAGAGGAATGTAGGCGTACCCCTGACGATAATCCGCCCTTCTAACCCAAGAACGCGACCACGAGGAACTTGCCCGGACGCGTGGAAGGAATGACTTGAGAAATTCCACCGCAGATATTGGCAGGTGAATTGGGTGTAGTAATCGTCTTCTGGGGGATCCCAACGAACCTTGCGGGGTTGACGCGTGGGTTCCGAAAAGGAGGCAAAAGTAGAAGTGACAAACAGCATAGAACAACAACCAGGGTGGTTTGATTCGTGACCAGCGTTCTGGCTTAACAACAAGCTACATTACATGCTCATGCCCCGAATCAGAATGTCTGGATGACACCACCATGCAGCAGTAAACGGTTACAATCTTACAATCTTATCGATTCCAAACAGGTGGCTAACAAGTTGCTCTTTCCTCTGGCCAAATGACCCTTATGATTGCGACCCAGTTGGGATTAAGGTATAGTGCCCAATAATATTTTAAAGATAACGCTCCTTCCTCCTCATCTGCTCAGTACCTGCTCTGTCCCGAGACACCATTTGATATTTGCACGCGTTCACACCATTCCATTTACTCCGCATTGTCCAAACATCCATCAGACACGAATGCAATGAGCTCTACCTTGAAACTCCCAAGGTGTTCTCCCATACAAGCGGTACCCTCTTTTCAGCTAGCCAGCACGAACTCGTTTCTGCTTGGAAACAGATCGTAACATGCTCAATGCCATCCCATATCAACATCTCTTTTCTCGCACCAATCCCGTCCTTTGCGATACCGACCTATACCCTGAGGCTCATCATCGGAGCGGTTGTGCTTCCTCTTCATTCGGGGGGCACGCATAGTTCTGGGACGCGCATGGAATATTTCCATCATAGACATCTTATCATTGTAATCAGTTAGAAAAATATATTACTCTGAATTACATTGATCACTGGACCGTTAGAGCAAGATGCAAGTGCTTCCAAGTCATGCGCAAAGGTGCACATGGCTTCACTTCGCCTTCCAGTAACGACCCACTCACCCTTGTAATTCCCTCTATCTAGCACATTCAGATCTCAAGCTACAACGGCAGCATATCCCCAGCGGCAACCACACCGTATGAGCACCTCACTCGTATCGGCTTTCACTGTTCACCTGCCTTCGTGGCCGTGTCCCCAACATGTACAAGTATTTCTTTGGGCTCCGAGTTGTACTTCAGCGGTATTTCGTTGGCCCGAAGTAGATCATGGTCTTCCAATCCTTGATGAGGTTCCGCTGGCTCTTCGAGATCCCCGTATCCACGAAGCGCTCTGGAACGGTGAAGTAGATACATAGACATTGCAGATGCATGCATGTCCGTTTGTTTCTGGTATAGTGTCTGACTAATATCCAAACACTCCTGTCGTGCTATCGTAGCTTCATCTTTTTGATCAAGGATAGACAAATGGACAGCGAGTGCATCATAGCAACGTGCAAGCCCCTCTCTGTCCAAACCTGAAGAATCTCGGTTCAGGCCATTTGACAGCAGCTCCTTGATTTCTTCAACCCGTGGTGTCATTTCATGATGACGCCCGAGCCGATAGAGATACCAGGCTGAATCGTTAAGTGCATCGACCAGCTGAATGAGGAATGAGGTGCCTTGCTCGGAGAAAAGTCGTCGATATATGATGATTGATTCCTCTTTCGCCCTTAGAGCATCTTCATAACGCCCCAACTCCGAGAGAACGGAAGCCAAATGGTAAAGAGATGCCGCGATATTGGGAGTATATCGGACAGGCTGCTCCTTGGCCAGTTTCTTGTATATGCTGACAGATTCTTTCAGAACGTTGAAAGAATCGTCATAACGGCCCAATCGGCCCAAGACCACATGAAGAGCACCCAGCGACCGTGCCAAGTCAGGACGGAACCTAGTAGGCTCCCCTTTAGCAAGTTTTCGGGCGATTCCAACGGACTCTTCCGAAGCTTTGAGAGCTTCTTTGTATCTTCCAGAGTCGGTTAGGTCAACCGACAAGTTGTCGAGTGAGCGTAGGAGATACGGGAGAAAGCGAGATGGGCGTTCTTTGACGAGGTTGCGATAAGTTGCGACGGATTCTTCGGATGCCTTCACAGCGTCTTCGAATTTTCCGAAGTGATTGAGATCGGGTGATAGATTACTGAGTGATAATGCCAGGTCGGGAAGGGTATGTGTGGGTTGGGTTTTCACCAGTTGTCGACGAATGTCCACTGATTCCTGTGAAGCTTTGAGAGCATCTTCACGTCTTCCAACCTTGTTGAGATAGGAGGATGAGTTATTGAGAGATGACGCCAGAACCGGTAGAGCGATTGAAGGATCGAGTGTTGCGCAATGGCGACTTATAGCCACAGACTCTTCTGCTGCAGTTAACGCTTCCTTATATCGACCAACTTTGGAGAGCCATTTAGACAGATTATTGAGTGCAGCTGCAAGATGGATGCTCGACTCCACGTTGCCAACAGTAACCAGCTTCTGCCTAATATCAACCACCCATGCTCCAATCTCCGCTGCTTCTTCCCACATATCGAGGTCACCCAGCTTCAGGCTCAGTCGACCTAATGCCTTGGCTGAATCGACGTATGATATTTCATGCCCGGACCGCAAGAGCTTGATGGTTCGTATTGATTCTTGAACAGAGTCTTCCCTTGTACCGTCCCTCCGACCCGTCTCGGTATAGTGAGTGACCCATCGGCTTCGCACAGGAGTTGAAGAAGCAGAGGGCTGGTTCCCCCGGGGTTCGTCGAGATTAAGATTGGGGAGTGCATCCCTCAACGCCTTTATCTTGAGCTTCAGGTACTTTGTCTCTGTGTCAGACGTTGGACTTCCCGCTTCTAAGGCCTGATTGAAAATTTTCAGTTCAAGAATGGTTTGGTAGCGAATTCAACATACCTCCTCCGTTTCTTTAAGAGACTGTGACGCCTCGGTTGCACTCATACTTGGAGCTCCAATCAGCTCTTGCGCAGAAGCATCATCGTTCTCTGCTTCAGTGATCTGAACCTCCAATTTCTCATCTATCACTTCAATGGTTCTCAACTGTCCAGGGCTTAGCATCAGAAAAAAGTAATCGAGCTTTCCTTCGATCGCCTCGAGTCGCGAGCTGTTGTTCGCCACTCCGTTATCGATGCGTAATGTCGCATAGAACTGAATGGATTACTACTTAATCGGATGATCGATTTGAGTATAATGGAAACTTACTTGGAGATTCTGAGCAAACGACTGAATGCGTTGACGCAGTGCTATTAGTTCATCCCTTATGCTATTGGCGTTGTATATTTCCCTGCTCCTGCTCACGACGTTCTCCCAGTAGCCATCTTGCTTTCTTTTCATCAAGCCATTACAGTGCCCCAGAATGTCTCGTAGTTGACTGGAGAAGAAATGATTAACATTGAGAATCATAACATTTAACAATACCACGCACTGGACGAAGCTTGCCAGGTCTTGCCGAAGGTGTGGTGTCTTGTCCATTGAGGGTTGCTCAACTGTATCTTGGATTCGATGAAGCAAATCGGTAATGTCCTTGGACAGTATCTCGGTCTCTTTTGTGTTCGCACCCGCCTTAGCAAGTATTCGGCGTAAGTATGATCCATAATGAAAGAAAAGACACAATACCTGATCGAAGGCGCCCTTGATAGATTGCGCGATTTTCCCAACTGAAAGCACCTGGCCATAAGCGGTCTGTATTTCGAGGGTTAACTTGAGAGCCGAGGCTATCGAGTTTTTGATCTCGTCGGCCGGGAAATTCCATGCAGAGGAAGGTGGTAGAGGTGCGCTGACAGTTACCGTGGCATGAAGTCGACGGCGAGCGATTACGTCACCAACGTCGGGTAAAGCCGGTGATCGTGCCAGAAGATCCCTCGTCTCGCTCGCTGCTGCTATCCCAGACAATCGAGAAATGGCATGACGCCCAGTAGCATATCGTGTCAAGAGTTGATTCGGACGAGTGAGCATCACGCGTTAAGCGTTGCAGGGTATAGCAAGCGTCCTGTCCTGTGGATGTGTAAGGCCCATCCATAATAGATCATTGAGAGTAACTACTCACGTAGCCTATTTAACCGCTGAGAGCTGTTGCTTTGAACGCGCTGGGTCGTAAGTGAAGTGGTGGTAGAGAAAGTGCAATTTGCCTCCAGGGTTCCTGCCTGGATTTAGTTGCTTCTATTCGGATGCTTACACGAGGTGCTGACCCCATATCGGGCAGAAGTCTGGTGTACTTTTCCATCGATCAGGGCGCCCTCCCTGCTTCTCGTCCTCATTAAACGATAAGTATGAGGGTGGCAAAGTCCATCACTCGCTTACAACCTTCAATCACGTGTGCAACTTCACCTTGACAAATATCGGCCAATAACAACAAAATTTCAATGATGACCATAATTGGTTGCTCTTGACTATTGCATTCGTCCTAATGTCCAAGAAACGATCAAGAGATGACCAGAATGCACGGGATCAACCAAATCTGGCAAAAAGGCCTCGAAATCTCTCAGAAAATCAACCACCTCGTGTAAAGTCATCTCTGGTTGCTGACGATGTGGACTTTCCGCGGGGAGGCGGTACCAATATGACAGCAGTAGAATACAAAAGCTTGAAGAAGGAAGCCATGAAGGAGGTAGCAGATGAACTGTTCAAGGTGCTATGTTTCCTTATCCATTATAGCCCCATCACTAACTCTACAATCACCTGTGCAGGAGGGCGTCGAGAAGAAATCTACAAAACCGAAGGCGAAACACTCGAAAAAGCCTTCAACAAAAGGGAAGGAGAAGGAAGTCGGGCATGAAATTGAAAATGATCATATTCGAGTGGAGTTCCTGAATTACAAGGTGTGCCCAAGTCCAATAATAGGCGATAGCAATTTATCTTATTCACTTTCCTCACTAGAGGCTTCTTGTCGGAACCAAAGTTCTTTGCGTTATTACGAAGGTGTCTCCACTCGCTTTGGTGGTCTCTCTTCCTAACTTGTTGATCGCCCATATCCCACTCACTGGTATTTCACCCTTGCTGACCCAACAACTGGATGAGCGGATGGAAACGTCGGAGGAAGAAGAAGACGAAGAGAGCGAGGCTGATTCCGGTTCAGATAATGGGTCCAAAGATGTCAAACCGTCAAAGGAGGGTAATGGACCCCTCAATTTGACCACTCTTTTCCAAGTCGGACAGTACATACGAGCTGTAGTGACGGCAGTTCATCCTCAGAGATACACAGGCGGTGTATATCTCGGGGCTGGGGTTGACAAGGCCGCGCGCCGGGTTGAACTCTCAATGTCGCCCGAGCAAGTAAACGCTGGAATAACCAAAGCAGACCTTACGGAAGGCTTTGTAAGATGTTTAGCTGCACCCTGTTTATAAACTATTCCCTCACTGAATACTATCTACAGACACTTCCCGCCGTTATCAAAAGCATCGAGGATCATGGCTATATCCTAGACTTTGGACTTTCGGATATCTCCGGTTTTCTATCTTTCAAAAATGCCAAGGTGTCACCGCCCCAAAAGGGCAAGAAATTGGAAGTTGGCTCGGTCGTCGAATGTGCAGTCAAGAAATTAATGCCCAATGGCCGAACGTGTGACGTCACCGTCGATCCTGCCGTTGTCAAAACAAGCCTTGTTAGTGAAGACGGTGATTATTATTTGACACTGTTCCCACTTTTGATATCTTTCAGGTTTCGGAAGCTTCCTCGATCAAAGCTGTTCTTGCAGGAAGTCTAGTGCAAGCATTAGTCACGGCTGTTCTCCCCAACGGGCTGAACCTACAGATATTAGGCTTCTACGAAGGCACTGTGGATACCTTCCACATCAAACCTAATGGAAAATATAAAGCTGGTCAAAAGGTGAGATCAACGTTACCGAGTGTGAGCTTCTCTCAACGTCGACGAAAGGTCAAAGCTCGGATATTATACGATGTGATTTCGACAACACCACGCAGATTCGCTCTCACCTTACTTCCACATTTGATATCTCTTGATGCGCGTCATTCCTCGCCGAAAGAAGATACCACGATTCAAAGTCAATTCCCAGTTGGTACAGTTATTGATGATGTTAAAGTTGTTTCTGCGCAGAGCGGATGGGGTCTCACGTGTGAGGTCACTGAGGGCGTCTATGGTTTTGCTCACGTATGTCTTGCATTCGCATTTGTCAAGTGCTCTAATTAATATGCCTGCATAGATTTCACAAGTGTCTGATGTTCATGTCGAGTCACTGCCAGAAACCTCAGGACAGTGGAAAATCGGAACGATACATCGGGCGCGCATTATGTCGTACTCGGCGCTGGACGGTCTTTTACAACTCACTTTCCGAGAATCAGTAATAGACGAGAAAATTCTGCGTGTTTCTGATCTCCAAGTTGGTGTTCGAGTCACGGTGAGCACCGCATATTAATTTTCTTCTCATTATATGCCAAAAGACTCACCAGCATACCGTTCTCCCTCCAGGGAACAGTGGTTGAGCTCACTGAAACTCATTTACGTGTCAAACTCTCGGAAGGAGTTACTGCCACAGTATTTCCTCTACATTATGCCGATATCACCTTGAAAAATCCTCAGAAGAGATTCAAGCCAGGAGTGTCCGTCAAAGCCAGGGTTAGTTAACGTCTTCTTATGAGACTCGAGTATTACCTCTACTCACCTCTTTATAGGTTCTGAGAGTAGACGCGGAGCAACAACGAGTCCAACTTACTTTAAAAAAGACATTGGTTCAATCGGATCTACCGATCATCTCTAAATTTGAAGACGCGAAACTTAATATCTTGACACACGCCGTGGTGTGCAGGCTGATGGAGAAAACAATTGCCGTTGAACTTTTTGGTGGACTACGGGCATTGGTTCCAGCTAAAGAGCTCGAGTGAGCCTCCATTTTTGTGCATGCAATAGCGAGTAATGACTTATTTGTCTATAGTGAGACACCAGTTGTTTCTGTGCAGAGCAGATTCAAGCTCGGACAACTTGTCAAAATCCGGGTATTCCAGATCGACAACGAGGAGCGGAAGCTGCTTGCAAGTATCAAGAGGGCTGATCTCGACTACGTCCCCCCTCCAACGGTTGATGATGTAGGTGTGGAAGATGTTCTGAATGCGACGATCTCCGAAATTCAGAAGGACAATGTCGTTGTCAAATTGGCACCTAGCGGTGTGACCGGTCTACTCGCAATATCCAACCTGGCTCGCCATCGGGATACGGGCATTGCAGCAATCAAGTCTACTATTAATGCCGGAGACCTGCTCACCGAACTCGTGGTAGTTTCCAAGAATGAACCCAAGAACTTTGTGATTGTCGCTTACCCACCAAAACCCAAGAGCACGAACAAGGAAGACGCATCGGGTTCAGCGGTGACTTTACACAAGATTACCATTGATACCGTGAAGCTTGGACAGATTCTTCCAGCTTACGTGATTGCTTCAAAACCGTTTGGCTCCTTGGTCCGCATTGGGAAATACCTCTCGGCTCGATTATTTGCCACCGATGTCTCCGATGACTACACCTCCGAAGGTGTAAAGGCATTTCCCGACGTGGATTCCCTGTTCAACGTGGCTGTCGTGAACATCGACAAAGAAAACAAAATCGTGGATGTCTCCTGTCGGGCTTCTCGGTTACGCCCAGCAGATAAACCCGCAGTAGTCGACAAGGAGGTTCAGAGATTGGAAGATCTGAAATTGGGAGATACAGTTCGTGGATTCGTCAAAAATATCAAGAATGGGTTATTTGTGATCGTAGGAAGGGATATCGACGCCAAAGTTCAGATCAAAGAGCTATTCGATGAGGTGAGAGGTTTCCATATAATTCTCTGCTTTCCTCTTATTCTCCATTTGTTTCTCCAGTATATCAAAGATTGGGAATCTCGCTTCCAACTTCACCAAGTCGTCAAAGGGAAAATCATCAAGTCCCGTCATTTATTTAATTTTGCAAATCTCTACTGATGTCGGCTTTCTTATCTAGACTAGATGCTGAGAATCGCCAAATTGAGCTGACCTTTAGATCGGGAGACCGCATCAACGCAAAGTCTGCTGCCAAGAGGCTTGGGTGGAATGACTTTAAAGTACACCAAAAGGTTGATGGACTGGTGAAAGCAGTTGAGAACTACGGTCTATTTGTGGAAATAAAGGACTCCAATGTTAGCGGCCTATGTCATAAATCCGAGGTACGTTAACGAGTGTTTCCGGTTACCTCAAACTGAGAACTCGGGTGATTTTTAGCTCGCAGATAACAAAGAGGCCGATGTATCTCGCGCTCTCGAAGGATTCCAAAAGGGCGATCTTGTTAGAGCTAAGATTCTTACTCTGGAACCGGAGAAGCGACGGATTTCGTTTGGCCTCAAACCATCTTACTTTGAAGATGACATTGAGATGGCTGATGTCGAGTCAGAAGACCAAGACGAAGATCTGGATGAGCCAGAAGACGATGAGTTCCTCGGAATACAAGGGGGAGGGATCGTCGCCAACGACGAGCAGGATCATGATCAAAGTGAAGACGACTCGGATGAAAGTGAGGAACAGGTGAGCCAGCAATGAGTGTCTTCTTATGAACAACCTATTGAGAAGTTGCCACAGGTTGTTGTCACAAGCTCAGTGCCAGCTGCCCTGCGGAATGAACAAACAGAGCAAACGGGACAGCACTCTCAACAGGTAGCAGCTCCAAAGTTTGAGATCAAAGGCGGGTTAAAATGGTCCATGGCTGAGCTTAATGAGGAGAACACGCAGCATGCTTCGGATGATGACACCAGCGAGGACGAGCCAAACACGTATCCCGGCAAATCAAAGAAGAAATCAAAGAAAAAGATTCAGCTCGACCATACAGCGGACATGCACAACAAGGCTCCGGAATCAACATCCGAATTTGAACGCATGTTGCGCACTACCCCCAATTCCTCGTTCTTGTGGATCCAGTACATGTCATTCCAACTCCAGCTCTCCGAAATTGAGAAGGCAAAAACGATTGGACGTCGGGCATTGTCCACAATAGGGTTCCGAGAAGAGCAGGAGAAAATGAACGTCTGGATTGCATTACTCAACCTGGAAGTGACATATGGTACAGAGGAATCGGTGGAGGGACTATTCAAAGAGGCGGCTCAAGCGAATGACTCCAAAAGCATTCATCTCCGCTTCGCGTCTATCCTCGACGAAGCACAGATGTCTGATGTGAGTATGTAATGGTCAGGAGTGATGATAGTTATTGATCCCTCCTTTCAGAAAGCGGAAGAGATCTACAAGCGAGCTACGAAGAAGTTTGGAGGAAGTGCCAAAGTGTGGACTCTGTTTGGTGAACATTATCTCAAACTAGGCAAACTAGAGGATTCGCGGCAGCTCCTACCTCGCTCCTTGCAGAGTCTTGAGAAACGAAAACGTGAGTTCTGCACTCGTTGACCTTGCATGTCTTGCTCACCAGGGGTTTCCGTAATCTTAGACCTGAAGGTTATATCCAAGTTCGCCCAACTCGAGTATCGTCTGGGTCAGCCAGAACGAGGTAGAACCATCTTTGAAGGGATAATTACTTCTCATCCCAAGAAGTATGATCAATGGTCGATCTATATTGATATGGAAGCCAAGCAAGGTGATATTGGGAATATACGAGGGATCTTTGAGCGAGTATTTTTGCAAAAGCTCTCCACTAAAAAAGCAAAGTGCGTCAAGACCAGATTGTGTCTCCATTTACACTCTCATTCCTTTGATTTAGATTCTTTTTCAAGAAGTGGCTCGCCCTTGAAAAGTCTATTGGTGATGAGGCAGGTGCTGAAGCAGTGAAGTCGAAAGCTGTGGAATGGACAGAGCAGAACATGAAGGCCGGTGACACTTAATCGAGTAGATTCCGTCTATCTCAGTACGGTGGAGGCGTAAATGAAGTTTTAAATTGTACCCGGGAATAGTAGATATGTTCAGTGAATGGTGATGATACCATTCACTCAGTTCGTTTCATCACGATATCATGTTATCCAATTGTATGACAGTATCATCAGCCTACATGTCGTACATAGCTGCTTTTCTGGTAAATTCCTCTAAACTGGGGAACAATTTTACAGAAGTCGTCATTCTTCAATCGCTGAGTTGTATGACAACTTTATCTCCACCTCCAGCACTTTTGGCAATGAGCTCAGCTGCTGCCTTGCCCCGCTGCTCCAGAGTTCCTGTGTTCACGAGAATTATTCCGGGTGGTTGAATAAGGCCTTTTTCCAGCATTTCGGGGAGGATTTTCCTATAGAGATTGTTCTTGACGACCGGGTTCTATCCAGACACCACCGTTCGCAAGCATTAATCATCAATTGCTATCCATTAGACTCACCGTCTGCCACGTGAATGTTCTTGTAATCCCCGTTTTGGTTTCCGATGGAAACAGACCCTCTGGTATATCCCATATGTATTCCAGGCTTCCATTGGTCAAACTTCCTTCGTGACCAAGTAGAGTCTTATTGGCTGTACGGCTAAGACCGTTAAACCCCGAGATTTGCAACTTGACTAGAGTTCCTCGATTGCTTATGTCTTGTTTACACGCAATCAGATGCTGACAAGTCCTTCTTCCCAATCAAATCTTGAAAAACGACAATCCCATCCTCCAAGCTCCGGTGTCGCGGAGCAGTCAACTCTTGAATCCATTCCTCTTCAGCAGCAACAGTCTTCTACTCCTCAGCAATCTCCACCTTCTTAGCAACAGTCAAGTAACAACTCATCCAGTGGTCCTTCTGTTCCTCGACCTGCTTATCCCTGGTCCGCACGTCGTCTC
>WSUA01000491.1:0-16075 GCA_019633455.1 Tulasnella sp. 419 | reverse complement strand
TTAGGCAGATGTCCTCTTTGTTTTGACTTATGGCCAGCGCCTCGAATCTCTGCAAACATGGGATTCCGTGAATCACACTGAGGACGGTGCAAGTGAGATGCTGCACTCAATTGAGCTCTTCCCCATTCGCGTATGTCTGCCATTTCTCTGGATTGGTCCCGTCGGCTTATTCCGTTTTGTAACAGGGTGTGCTGCGCGCAAGTGTACCGAAGGTACTCTGGCACGTTGTGGCAAAGATTCCGATACCCTCATGGAAGATGGTGGTGGATAGCGACGCTAAGGTAAGAGCATCTTCGAGTAGCCAAAAGGGCTTTTTCTAACAAGTGGCGCAGATCCTAAAATATGTTACCCGAGCTCGCGATGTGATCTTGGAGAAGGATGCTCGTCTCAAATCAGGTAATGCTGACGCGTTGCCAGATGAAGAGGATGAGCGAGTCCCCATGCTTCAACGTCTCATGCGCCATGCCGCCAAGACCCGACCTGAGGATCGCATGACTCCGGCCGACATCATCTCAGAGGGAATGGGTCACACGTAAGTCTTCATCCTAGTAATTATTCAATACCTGCTCATGCTCGGCTTTTGTAGCATTGCTGGAGTCGACACTTCGTCGAACGTGATGTCGTATGCTCTGTATCTGTTCGGCAACAGGCCGGATATTGTAACCAAACTACGAGCAGAGCTTGACCCCATCATGTCCAAAGATGAAGACGGTATCAGACGCCATCTCCCAGATATCTCGGTGCTCAACAAGCTGCCTTACTTGAATGCGTTTGTAAAAGAGCGTATGTCGAAGTCATTTCAAACTCCGCACACTTAATCCCTCACTTCCCTTACTTCAAAGTTCTTCGTATTTACGGTGCTGGACCATCATTGCTCGAGCGTGTTGTACCACAAGATTTCTCAATCCAGGGTCATGCTATCCCAGCTGGTGGGTCCTCTTATCTTGTTACTTGTCAAACCAGAAAACTCACTGTTTCCTTTCTAGGTTCAATCGTTGCCACCCAGGCATGGTCTGTTCACCGTGATGCTTCCATTTATCCCAAGCCCGAGGAGTTCATCCCAGAGAGGTGGTTCGAGCAGACGGATGAGATGTGGGTAAGTAATTGCTACTCTTGTTGTGTAGGATGTACACCAATTCACCGCGACACCTTCCAGACCAATCTTATTCCATTCGGTACTGGAGGACGCATCTGCGGTGGTATGAACGTAGCCCACCTGATGATCCGTAAGAGTGAGTCTTCAGAAATCGAATCTTGGATTGTTCTCAAACTGACAAATGTTCCCATAGCACTATCTGCCATCGTAACCAACTTCGATATTCGCATTCCCCCACAGACCACACCTGATTCGATGGAGATAAGATTCGCATTTGTAAGTCACTGTTATTCGGACATGCGTCTCAGGTACTAAGTCCTCCTCACCCCTCTCCAGGTTATCCTTCCCAAAGCACAAAAAGTCGACCTGGTATTTGACCCACGCCACGATTGAGTTAATTAGCTCGACATATATATCATATACGGACATTTTCACCTTTCATTTCACCTTCTTACTACATATCTCACGTTCTTTATCTTTCACTCAAGTCTCATATTACCTGCATTACATGTAACGCAGGCCATCTCGGTCATTTTTTTTGTTTACGGAATAGACACCACATCCGCCGATTTGGCATCCCAGTTTTCAGCCTCGTTGGCTGTATGGTCATGTAGAGGAACTTCATTACTTATCCATGTTCGAGATTCGAGATTGCTGGAAAGCTCATATCCAAGATCTTGGATCGTTGAACCACTAAAATCACACGCACGATTGGACCCTCAACTTCCAAATACTACATGAGGGTTGATGCTTCCATTCATGACTTCCTTTCTGAAAACGAAGGCCTTTTCAACACGTGACGTGTCGTAATCGGTTGTCTAGCCAATCAGCTTCTGACAAATTAGATCCCGCCGGCGTTTTCACTACCCCACTTCGTCATCCAATGAGGTAATACGGGTAACTACCTATTTTATCTAAATCACCTGACATAACCTTGAAAATCTTCGTCGCAAATGTTGCAGCAGGGTGGACCATTTAAGCCGAGTTGCAATACATGATTGCCACATTTCGTTATCAATCCGTCATGTCCGCTCCCCTCAAATTGTTTGATCGCTCAGGTCTTGACACGATTACTAGATCTAGGTCCAATGATTATGATATTATTTAAAAACCGGCGTCATGTTATTACCTTGACGCTGGAAAGTTAAAGTCCAACTTATATCGTTAATGGGTGATTTCGCATCACCCTGCAAAACATAATAAGAACTGATCACATTGCCCTTGCTTGCTCGTCGCCTCCGAGCAGCATTCGAGAATGCCGCCGAAATACGCTTCATGATAGACTAACATACTTAATTACCGGTACGATACCCGCGAAAGTAGCTTGTAGTCAAGTGACATGACTATCCGAGACTCGCCGCGGTTCCACAAACCTAACGTATCCTTCGGCTTGGCTCGCGGCAACACTACAATGGAGTCGAAACTGTACGATAGGCGCGTTGCTATGGGACAACGATTACCTTGCCACCCTCCTCCGATAGCCAGCCAACGTCTCGATCTGATCCCACCGTAAAAATTTCAACACATGATAAGCAATGGCATTTCAAAGGAGCGTTATAAGTACCCGTAGGTCACGGTTTTATCGCTCAAAGTCCTCATATGATATCACTGGGACCCCAACGTCAGCGAGTTTCACACAGTCGTGTTCTATTTCTGTACCCAGCCTACGCATTCTGTCCCAGCTAACCGAACTAACCAGTCGAGCGGGACGAGGGCAATATCGATCTCTCGACAAAACAATCAGCTTGATGGAAAGACCAAAGTAAAATATTGAGCAACAACATGAGTAACTCGGTTACATGTGAACTTTGTTTAATAAACTACACTGGTCATCAAATCATTCTGTAACCAGCTTGGGATCATGCCCAAACACAATTGGTTCCCAACTTCAGCCGGCCAAGAGATATTTGCTACGCTCCAACGGGTCTTCGAATTTACCACTCTCGCGCGCTCCAGTCGAAGTCACCAACTTCCAAGCATACAAACCCATGTTTGCATCGGGATGGTTGACCCCTCTCATCTACGCGACTAAACTAATTTTGCTTTGCAGAATGTAACTAGATGTGGTGACATCCTAGGGGGCTCTAACATCCCTGTGAGGTGTTCCCGAAGTCAGCCGGCTTGGCTTGGTACACCAGGTTCATTTTGCACGGCTTGTGACTGAGCTGCCACAGTCCAACTCAGCTTTGCGCTGCTTATTGCATTTAGCATAGACATTGTAGTTCGCTGTCGAAATGTATTAGAGTCAGAGAGCGAAGATGTTGGGTGAGCGGTTGAAGTCGTATCGACCTGAGTGCCACCGTCCAAACCCCAGGCGGACACATTTTGTTAAGGCTCAAAGGACAATGCCAAGTGTGACCGGAAAATATTTGCTCGACCAAAGTTCCAGTGCTGAGCCAAAGTCGCGACGTAGATAGGTTCATAAGGAAATATGGTTTAGCATGTGAGGCAATTACATTACCTTATTCAGCAAGTAGTACGATTACCCTCCATTCAGTATGGTGGTTCTAGATCGATATAAAGTTTGGTATGCCTGCTATGGAGCTTCTAGCCTGTGGTATTATCCAATTATGACGGCACGGGGAGTCACTTAATGACAACATAATGATTACCTAAACGGTAGCGCAATGACCCCGGCCCTCCATTGAACTTCTACCATGAAGCGGGCTCTTTCACCAACCAGTGGCGATACTGAAGAAAAACCAACCAAAATGGCCAACACTGAATCTGAACCCAGCACCCTTCCTGCAGCTCCTGTGTCACATCTTCTTGTGAAGCGTTTGTCTGATAAGGCAAAACTTCCGACCAGAGGATCACTCTTGTCAGCCGGTTATGATCTCTACAGGTGAGATAGCTTTTACAGAACTCTGAAGGCATATATATATGCATACTCTTTTAGTGCGGAGAAAAAGGTCATTCCTGCCAAGGGGAAGGCGTTGGTCGACACACAGATATCAATCGCTGTCCCCGTAGGGACATATGGGCGTGTAGCTCCTCGCAGCGGACTAGGTAAAATAAACTTGTTTAAACTGTTTTTTGTGACTTATTATCTAAGAACAAATACTCAGCTTCGAAGTTCATGATCGATACCGGAGCGGGAGTCATTGATGCCGACTATAGAGGTATCGTATTTGTGCTCTTGTTCAACCATTCCGACACGGACTTCACAGGTGAGTTGCGTCATGTACTTTCATGTAGAGCGGCTGATTTATGTGATGACAGTGGAGGAAGGGGACCGCATCGCCCAGCTCATTATTGAGCAGATTAAAACCCCTGCTGTGATGGAAGTTGATGTATGTGGACCTGATTGTCTCAGCAACGATACCTAATAACTCTTTTTGACCGTAGAACTTGGAAGAGACACTCCGAGGAGCTGGCGGTTTTGGATCTACTGGTGGTCATGGTGCGTTGTAGGAGAGCAAAGCGGACAGGTTTCATGGATGTGTTTGACAATGATGCAATTCCAAAATCACTACCGAATCAGCATCCGGTGCTTAGAAGAACCTTTCCTGTAATATACCGATGATGCTGCCGTTGTCAATAAATGCTGTAAGTCAAGAGGATGTAGACGGTATATGGGCAACCAATGAAAATCATTTTATAAGACCTCGGCCGACAGTCGATCTCAGGAAGATGTATCGCTCCCATAGATATGACATTCAACATCCTAAAGATCTTCCAGGTGACTCATTCAGTCATCACGACTTTTCTCCTTGGGTATCCCCGACCATATGAGGATGATTTTATTCGCAGATACGGCTCGCGTGTCGGTGTCTTTCGTCGGAGACTGAGCGGAGCAAGTGTCTTTTCAGGATTGCTTCGGACTGTAACAATGAATCCAACTGAAAGAATAGCAATGGAAGCTGTTGGTCTGGCGTATCGGGTTGTTACCCACGCATGGCCAGCTTCGGCTTACAAATGGGCAAAGGCTAATCCACAATATATCCGTTCTCAAAAATAACACCTGAGATGTTTCTGCGATTGACGTCTTGTGAATATGGTACAGGAGCATTAATTTACTTCATTTGTAGATCGCAACTGCGGATATTATGCTAGACGGGCCGCCCGGACCACCATTTCAAAAGTGACGATGTTTGCTTGGCTCTCTTTGTTCTTCCGCCTTGTTCCGACAACACCCCTCGTCATTCCCCCGAACCGTGATCTCACCAATCTTTTATATTGTCAACCGTAATGAATTCGCTCAAGTGTCTCGCTCGCATCTCCCGCGTTCGCACCCAACCCTCGCTCCTTTACCCCGCCATGTCCTCTGCCATGTCAACAAAAATCCTTCGGGAGAGCATCAAACTCAAACCCGGGCGATTTAGCACATTTTCATCCATGGCTCGGACATGTCTCGCCGACATACCTCATCCTTCTACTTATGCTGTTAAGCCGCAGGAAGAACCAAAAGTATTCTCTATGCCTTCTCGACCTCGGGCAGTTTATGAGCGTCCAAAACTAAAAACAAGGGACCTTCCCTCGCCTCCTGTATGTCCATCTCATTTCTATCATGGGTTGAATCACTAGTATACATATCTCATATGATACACTCTCAGGTTCGGTGGCCATTGTATCTCGGATTAGGAGTCGTTGGCGTCTCTCTATGGGCAGGATTCATCCTCTACACAACAAACCAAGAACGACTATCAAGCTCTGTTGTCCGTCAATTCATCTCTAAAATCAAGCGTTCAGATGACCCTCAAGTCTTGGCAGTACTTGGAGAAAATATCGAGCTAGAGCCGACTTGGTTTATGGGTGGAAAGCCGTGGATAAACGGTCAGGTGAGCAACGTGACAAGTTCGTCATGATCCCGAAAGCTCACGAAATGTGGCTCTGCCTTGATAGGTTAGCATGATGAAAGGAAATGTGGACGTTTCCGCCCGCATCCGGGGATCAAAAGGTGTGTATCTTGGACAGCCACTCAAAATCAAAGTTTTTGGCTGATCATCACGTGAATTCACCAGGAGCCGGAACGGCATATTTCACCAGCATACGGCGAGAAAAAGGTGTTCCATTCATAATTCGTAAGTATTTCGCGGTCAAACTCTTGCAGCTTTTTCATATCGATCTTACCACGTTGTTTCCTTCCCAGTGAGATTCAAGATTATTTGCGATGATGGAACTGTAATCTCATTAGCAGACAGAGCTTGAGTTGCAATATACACGTTTTTGTCTGACATCAACTGTAATTTTCCCTCATTCCATATGGAGGGCACTGGATATTGCTACACTATTCAACATAAGAAGACAAAGCAAGAAAGCAAAATAATAAACGAGGCATCATCTAAACCCAAGAATGGATCCACAGGTCAGAGACAAATAAAAGCGACATGACGGGTAACTCGAAACCACAAAAAAGGGAATTATACACGAACAGAAGACGAATGTTTTCAGACAGCTTCATTCAGTGACGGCGTAAGAGAGTCCGGCATTTTTGAGGGATAGCCGAAGAGGAAGAAATGAGATAGTGGAAATGGAAGGAAAGATGACGGAAGGTGGTTTCATTCTATGCCACAAGATCGGAATGAGATGGCGAGCCGTTGAAGGCGTCATAATCATGGAAGGCTTCGCCTCCAAGGATGCCTCGTATACGATGAACAACACCCTCGGGGTAGAACCTAAAACGAGTAATCAGTTAGTCAAAACTGAAATGACAATACCGGAGAGTAAAAGCTTACCTAGCCTCCATTCGTTGAATCAAAGCTTGTGCACGATCACGTTCTCCTGCACCCAATTCTGCCCTAACCATAGCCTCCCATGTAGATGGTTCACGATAGACGGGAGCTTCAGCAGGAACGAACAGGGGATTGTTGTCATCATGAGGAGCATGGTTATTGACGGCCGCAAATCCGCTGGGAGGATCCATCAAGGTCTCGAACATCGCCCTAGCCTTCTCCAAATCACCAGCTGCAGCATAGCCTTTGATAACCACGTTGGCAACGTAAGCAGTCATGTGCATATGGGAAGCCTTGAATCTCTCGAGATAAACCGGGACCAAATCCATTCGGTGAAGTGTGACAAAGGCGTTGATGAGAGCTTCGTAGGCAATGGCATCTGGCATGGGGACGGGGGAAGCAGCGGACGAAGGATGAGGGGCAATCGATTCAAAGACGTCGATAGCAGCATTGAGATCCTTGGCGACGCAACCGTAGGCATTGATTAACGAGGCCCAGTGGGTTCCCTGAACGTGAACTCGAGGGTTGGTAACCAAGTTATTGAAGACGTCTTGCATAGCACGGTGATCCACAGGTTCAATTGTTCCATAGAGGTCGAGAAGAAGCTTTTTACAGACGCGTCAGTAATGATACTAATAGAATTAAGAAGTGAGCTCACCTTGTAGGTATGGGCCGTGGGTTCAACTCCAGACGCCAACATAGCATTATAATAGTACAAAGCCTGGTCGCGATCGGGTTTGACGTGGGTGAAAAGTTGCATCATGGTGTTGTAAGGAGGAACTCGTGGCCTAAAGTTGGGCATCTTGGTCATCTCGCCGAACAAGTACTTGGCACTCGCTTCATCACCAACACGTGCACAAGCACCGATGAGAGCTCCGTAAGTAACACTGGTAGGCCTCAACCTGTACGTCTTCATCAACCTGAACATATCCAAAGCCTCCTCAGCTCTCCTGGCCTTGCTGAGTTTGCTGATGACAGCGTTGAAGAGGTACGTATTCGGGCGGACTCCAAGTTGTTGAGATTCGGCAAAGAGTTGAGATGCAACCGTAGCGTCATCGGTGAAGGACTTGGAAGCAACGATCAGAGCGGCGTAAGCAGCTGCTGAAGGAGCACTTCCTTGATCGATAATCCTAGACCTATGCAAGTTCGCGGAAGCCAAGTCACCACAATTGGAGCACGCAACAACCATTGCGTTCTCGATCGCGAACCATCCTTGAGCCTGCCAGGGTTTATTGTTTTCCAGAGCCAAAAGTAGAGATTGTGCAGCCGAATATAATGCCTTTGCCCGATTGAAGTCACTTTCCTTGCCCATGAGATAGATCATATCAGCAAGGACGTTTGGATTAGGGTACTCGCTGACAGCAGCTCCATCTTCAAAAGTTGCAAACACTTCTGCACCGGTTGCACCTTGAGCCAGCATCTTCTCCAATTTAGACGAAACGAGGTAGTTGATACGAGGAGCTGGAGCGTATTGTTGTTGGAATGGGAAAGATTCGGTGTGGTCCATACCCTCGCTAGTGACAGCCGACATATCCTCAGACACCGACATGGAATCGTAAGATCCGACATCAGTGGCACCGTTGGAGGCGGATGCGTCAACTTCGGCGAAGGCCTTGACGTAGACATTGACGGATTCGGCATTTGGCAATGAAGTCCAGACGGCGATGACCTCTTCAGTAGTCCTGGTCCTGCTTTCACCCAAGATAGCGGAAATGACTGTCTCGGCGACCGGTTCCAACAACTTCTTCTCATGCTCAGCCGAGAGGACGTAGGTAGTCATGAGATCCTTCATGACCTGCAAAACGTCACTCGACTCGGTACCATTCTCCGAAACCGAGGTCTTCAAAATAGCAGCAAGCCAATTCCATCTACCCAAATCCATTCCCAACTCAGCAACCTGCTTTCCGCCCTGCCTAGCCTTTCCGTAGACCGCAAGAACTTCCGAAGCCGCTGGGAGTGTCTTGAGAATGCCCGAGAATTTCACAGCCTGTTCCCATGTGAGAGTCTTGCAGACATCATGGGTCATGACTGATCTGACGGCCCGGTGAATGGTTACCAAGAGCTCTCCCGAGAGTGAAGCCGAAAAACCCGCCAAGGTTTCCAACAACATATCGACACGGCCGCTGGAAACAAAGACTTTCATTGCCCTACGGAGGACCGAGTCCTTAACTTGATCGTTCATCAAGCGGGGTAAATCCTCCATCAAGTTCTTGAGCAAAACCTGAAGCCTTGAATCCATCAAACCAGAACCGAGCATCTTCTCAACCATGCGGACGTGATAGTCAAGCATCACGGAGTGATGACAAGACTCGGCGTTCATCGTCAGAGCGCATTGAGAATGAGGCATGAGAGAAAGATACTCGTCCACGGCGTTCTTCTCGAACATTGCACGAACCAACATCTCCTTGTGGTGGAAGTCAACGACGGGTTGCAAAGCAGAGACAGAGACCAATCGCTGGAACCAAGTCACAGCTGAAGGTAGGTCACCCATCTGACAGAATCCGGTCAAGATGATGTTGTACGTGTCCTTGGTGGGTCTGAGAGACGCGTCCTTGCTATCCATCATTTGTTCCAAAAGTCCGAGCGCCTTGTCCGGGTTTCCAGACCTGAAGTACGCAATCATCATTTGATGATGAGCGAGGGGACCATGGTAACCTTGAACCTCCATGTTGCGGAGGTAGTCCGAGAAGATTTCGCTGACACCGGTGGTGTCCTTGACGGTGTTGAACAATTCCATTAAGCGTACGTATGAAACCTGGTCGACTCTCTTTGCCCTTGGGTCTTCGAGATGTCCAAAGACAGCGATGCCAAATTGGACATCCTTGTGGAGAGTTGCAAGGCTAAGGAGGGCGTTGCAAACAGACTCCTTGAGCAAGAAGCCGTTACCCTCGATAGCGGCATTGAACAACATCTTGAGATCGTGATAGGACGTGGCATCGTTGTAGTTCTTCATCAAAGCTTCCTCAACTTCAACTGGAGAGCTTTCGTTGATATGAGCGAAGCGAAGGGCGTCATTGTACTCGTTCTTCAACACACTGTGCCTCTCCTTCTCGAAAGCAGCGACATTGCCGATAAGGCTATTGTAGGTGGATGCATTGGGAGCAACATCCTTTGCCAGCTGCTGACGGTAGAGATCAAGGGCAATCCTGACTTCTTCAACGGACGCTGGGGTCATAGCCATGATGGCCCAGTCGTAGTTGCGGGAAGTGAAGACAGACGAATCAGTGCAGTTGAGGAATTCCAAGACGGTTTGTTTGACCACATCACGAGGAGTGTTGTCCTTGGCGAGGGCAACAGCCTGTAAGCGACGATGAAAGTTTTCTTCCTGAGAGTTTGATGGTAAAGCCGACGACGGAGAAGATGCCCTTGGTGAGAGAGAGAATGGGGAAGAGGAGGATCGTGAACGAGGTTGAGTAGGTGAAAGAGGAGGAGGATCGATGGTTTCGGTACGGGTAGCAAGTGTAGAGGCGAGGCGGGGTGCATCTACCGACACCGGAGAAGTGTCAGCATCTTGGAGAGGTGATGCACGAGGGGGAGGGGTTGAGAAAACATGTTTTGAAGATTGGATATGCGACTTGACAGCCGCGAGGATACCAAACTTTTTTGCGCGTTCTTTGTGACCTGGGCCTAGATTTCCATAGGATATACTACTCCTACGTATTTGAAGGTCAGGTGCAGAGGTTGCAGAGTTTTTGCGTAATTGAGGACGGACAAGGAAGATGGTATCCTTGTGTTTGGGGGAGACTTCGAGTTCGGCATCCTCCACGGAGAAGTCGATTTCCTGATGATCATTGGAAGTGATGGCATTGGCTTGAGTCACAGCTCGACCAGGGCCCTAGGGAGGGAATGTAATTCAATTCGGGTTCCTGCGACGCGGTACCGAACAAGATCACTCACTGTGTATCCCTCGTAAAACTGACTGCCGGGGTTGCTCTTGGAACCTCCGGCGCTACCAGAGTGAGAGCTTTGAGAGGGATTTCCTTCTCTGGCTAATAATGAGTTTGGTTGGATGGGAGTGGGTGGCAACGGTGAAGGATACGATGGCGAGAACTGTCCAACGACAGTCCGAAACTGAGCCGTCTGCGATATAGCAGCGCGGGAGATAAACAAGTTTGCTGCAAGTTTGGGAAACATTTTTAAGCGTCCGCTGAAGCAGCGCGAAGAGTGGTGCGTTGGTGGTCGATCACTATGGACGGTAGCGACCACGTCAGTTTTGATAAGAATACTGCGGATGAGATAAACATGCCTAGTATATCTAGCGATGGATGACGAGTAGTGCTGTTGGGAAAATGTAAGCTGGAAGAGATAAAAAAAGAGTCAGTCGGGTGGGCCTGGTTGCTATTATATATCAATCGAGACTGTTGTAAGGGAATTCAAGGAATCATAAGCTTTTGATTGGTTGTGTTTTGTCGTTCGACCACGGAGATTTTAGGAACACTCCGGTCCCGACCCACTCCTGGCCCTCCCACACCGCAAGGATCTCACTTGTCCTTGTGGTCAGACATCACACAACTTGATCGCAGTGACAAAATAGCTAAGATTCTTATGGTGCGATTCCACAATCCATCGATAATCGTATCATTGCCCATGGCAGCCGTTGATATCCCCAAACTTTTATGCCGTACTTCCCGCGTTGCTATCCAATCCCTCGTTTCTCAGATGGTGTACCTGCACGGACAAGTCAATCTCAGTACACAGCATTTCTCGGGAGCCGACTTTTCGTCGTCCCTCAATCCGCTTCATGCCTAGACACGTACCTTCGCTCTCCGAAATCTCCCAGTCCGGGAATAATGAATGCCTATTTAACACGAACGAGTATTTTGAGCATCGCTACACCACCTTGCTCTGTAGTCTCATACCTTTTCATTCAATCCTTTATCAATCCAACCAGTTATCATTCTCAATTGCGGAAACTTGCCGCAGAATGTCTTGATTCCTTCAGGAGATGAGATCTAGAGAGAACACGACAATTCGGCGTCAAGACTCTTTTGCATGTCCACGCGAGACAGAAGCATAATACGGGTGAGATGAGTGGCACGTTCGGACTAAATACCTACCAAATTCAAGAAAATTATCCTGTCTTCAGGGACACCATGCTCCTTGAGCACTTCCACGGCTTTGATAGCTGACCCACCCGTAGCTACACAAAAACACAACCACGAGTTCGAGAACGTGAGTTTGCCAACGTCGCGTGGCTGCTCCTTCAACTCAAGAAGGAGGAATGTCTCACTCACCAAGCATTGGATCCAACAGCAACACGTACCGAGAAGCTACATCCTCTGGAAGCTACAAACCCGAAAGCCGCGCCGATGAGATTCGAGTTCAGACTACTGGGTAAAGTTCACCTTTTCTCGTTAACTTACTTTAGCGTAATAGAGTTTCGGCCGTGCAGTCTCTTCATCTCGTTGGATCAAAATCTTGCCTAACCTCACGCTCCTACACACATCCCGAAGTCCAGCTTCCATAGCCTACATAATAAGAGGACGCGGTGTCCAAAAGGCCGTGGTTAGCCACGTTTTTCAATCCGACTTTTACACGGATAGCCAAGATGGATCTCATGGGTGTCAGGGAAACCTATTCGGCAGGATGATGTTCCATCAAAAAGTAAAATCCTTCCAGAGCTACGCGCTATCACCATGCACCTTGGATTGGTCGCTCAAAAAGGCACAGCACCATCCAAAAGGCAAGGGACGCAATATAAAACGAACGAATGAAGAAATGAAGAAATAGACTTGCCTCGCCAGCTCTAAGAATTGATACTCCACAGATGCGTCCCTCAAATGAGACTCCTTCGTATGTCGCTCCAGTGGGAGTTTCTACCGTTTTTGGTATAACTGGTAGGTGATTCAGGCCTAATCGGACCCAAGAGAGGGGACGTGAGTGTGGGGCATTTAAACGATCCATTCAAAAAAGGCAGTGCAGGCTGTGGGAGCCCAAGCAGGCTCGCGTGGGGTATTAAAAAATAAGACTCGACCTCAGTCAAAAAAACACCCCCCGCAAGGTGGGTTTCAGCATGCATTTTTGGGGATAGCAGGGATATCTCAGGGATTGGTAAAAGCGATAACCAGCCGCTTTGCCTACCTTCTTCTACCAGTAATCTGATGATCCTATCACTATAGAAGATAAACTCTCCGCTAGCGGCGGTGATAAGAGTCAGATTTTTTGTGCTCTCAGAGATATGAGGTTGGAACTAACCGAGGGGTGTTTTTGTCCCTGATAATGGTATATAGTGCCTCCAATTGAGCGGTTTGAGGTAACGTAATGACATTCGGAGGTAAGGAGGCAGGTGAAGTCTGAGTATTGGGATGGTCTAACGTGGTCGACATTGCAGCAGTTGTACAGGAGTCGGTGCTAAAAAAACAAGATCGTGCCACGGATTTCCGTCACTCAGATAGGTGGCAAGAACAGACGACACGTCATAAACCTAACCTTGAGATATAATCTTATAAAGATCCGTCGAGGTCGTCTCTAGCGAAGAGATGTCTTTAAGCGCACGAGACCTGGAATTGCCGACTTGTTCCTCAGGTTTAGTCAGCCATTCCACATGGAACACTTAAAAGTTCAACACTCACCTGCAACTAAGATCCGAGGTATCGCAACAAAAGCAGATTCTTTATGCTGGATATATACCCAGTCTATCGCCATAAGGCATCAAGCCTCACTTTATCAGTCTAGAACAAAACTCTTTACTAACTTGTCAAAATCCTCGAGGACATGTATGTTAATAACACGTCAATTGAAGTAAAAACGTGATAAGCATACTTGAAAACTAATCTTTCAGATGACCTCAAGTCCTGTGGATTTGTTGTTGGCCAAGTCAACGATGTGCAAATGAAATTGGGCGGCGGTCTCGCCAATCGATTTCAGGAACTGAGAACACGTGATGACAAGGGACCCTATTGACGATCCCCAAAAAGGGACATGACAATATCTAGGCACCCGAGAGGGTACCTTTACTCGGGATACAGGCAAAACTCCTAAATCTGATGACATCCGCGATCACAGCACGAGGATTTCATTATAGATTACCTCATGACTATAATGAACTCCAGGAACACGTCACTCTATGGCCTAAGCGAGGATGGTATCTAAATGGCATTAAATAGCTGTCAAACAAGGGCTAAAGTACACTATTGTAAGTCCCGAGTCTCCAGCGAAGGAATCACTGTACGTTCTCTGAATAGGTGAAAAGAATAAAAAGAGACCAATGAGGAGTGAGCGGGGAGGTTATCGTGAATGTTGGAAAGTCAAGATTGTTTAGAACAGATTGAGATAACGAATAATCGATGGTATCGTAAAAAGAATGAGAAAAATATGGAACTAATCAACTAACGGCATGGGACGAAAAAAAAAAAAGAATCATATGAAAGTAAGTGACCTGTATATGGAAGGAAGACACGCCGTTTACATCGTCCAAGGGGCAAATTGGTGCGGGAGCATGAGGCTCTATCAGCCTAATGCTTCTTTGATTTTTTCTCCTTCTCCTTCTCTTTTCCCTTTCCTTTCTTGTCAGAAGAGGACGGTACTGATGCGATAGGAGGCGGAGCCGGGTCATGCGTGCGTTTGACCTTTTTAGCTGGTTGTGCAGGCTCTTCGTCAGAGCTTTCTTCGACCTCCTCCTCTTCATCCTCTTCCTCAGAACTCGGCTCTTCCTCATCTTCTGCTTCAGGTGATGTTACATCGTGAGCAATGGCATCGGGGGGCTAGAGGAAAGTTTATATTTGAGAAAGTAACAGTGCACTAGATTAGCTTACCAGGGGAGCAGTTCCGGCAATCATTGTGACAGGGGAAACCTCGCCATCAACTTTGGATAGTTCGTACGCCGCTTTCTCGGTATTATACTTAACCTTGGCCTTTGCACCTCGTTCCAGGTATATCTAATGCAAAAAACAAAAGGTAAGGTTGAGAATGTAAGCCTTGTCCAATAAATGTGATCAGGGAGATAGCGCGGGCTCACGTTTTTTGTCTCTGGATCAAGAGTGCTCCACATCTTTGCGATCTCGGCTAGAACGTCGTGATGAGGCATACCCTTGAACTTTTCCAACATCTCCTTGCGAACGTCGTTTTGATAAATCAAATATGCCGAAGCAGGACGCTTGGGAGCATTTGGATCCTTTGCCTCCTTTCTGCGTTCCCTTTTCTCCTTCCCACCCCTGCCTCTCTTCTTGGAAGTCCCTTCTATTCCCGTATTACCTCCGTTGAGAATTCCATCGAGACCTCCTAAGTTGAGTTGAGAGAGTTGAGCGCGATTATTGAACGCGGTCGTGGTTGCAGTCGTAGGCTGGAAATTTGGACCCAAAGTAGACATTAGAGTAGCCATAGTCTGAGCTTCTTGAGCAGCATTTCGCATAACAATGGCGACCTGAGTGAGAGCGGTGACGAGCTATTGAAGATGCTGATGAGTTGCAGTTTAGACTAGGGTATATAACACCTTACCTGAGCCTTCTGATAATCCATGATTCCTTGACCGCCTTTGGACGAGCCTTGCTGGGCCATCGCTGCCTCCAATCGCAGGTGGAGAGGGAATGCGGAGGAGATGCGGGTTTTGCTGAGACGCGCGTTGTTTACCCAGCAAAAGGGGAAGGGAATAGGAAGAAGGAGCGACTCCCTCTTCAAAGTTAAGTCTCGAGGAATTTGATGGGAAAAAAAGTTTTCTTATTACTCACGAAATAGGTGGTCAGTGCGCCTGCAAAGCCACTTTTCGCTGATTTGTTTACTCAACCTGGATGTCTTGATCCCTACACCCTATTTGTTCCCTTTTTAAACCCAGAAGGAACAATTATTCTTCTCAAAATCTAATCATTCTACTCCACCTTTGTTCACAACAACAACTCGCTGTGACTACAAAGGTTCTTGTTATTCTTACTTGAGGCTTCTCCGTCGGCTGCACTCCGGCTGAAAAGAAGTCTATTCCCGCCACCTCAGCCAATCGTGCATGCTATCTGTCTCGGTTCAGCCTCGGCCACACCGATTATCACTGCATTATCAGTAATTTTCACGTCAATTCATCTCTTAATGCAATTTTCGAAATAATAAGATGTGCGAAATATTATTTCAACGCAAATCATCTTCTTTGTTATGATTAAGGAGGCGCAGAAAACAAAATGAACAATGTCGGTGAGAGTAATTGGCATTGAGTCACCATTAATTTGGAGATAAGCAGGTCATACAAGTTGACATTGATGTCCCTAGCTTAAGTTTCATCATCTACAAAATGTGATATCATCGTCGTCCAGTCAACGCTTATTCGGATGTACCACACCAGCTCGAGTTTGTCCGAAGTAGCCGCCCATACTCTCAACAC
>WSUA01000490.1:2760-14377 GCA_019633455.1 Tulasnella sp. 419 | reverse complement strand
AGCCTTCAAGTTCGAGACTTATGGGCGACTCCGACACTCTGGCTTGCTAGCTCAAAGCGCCCATACCATGTAAGAAGCGCCGCAGAGTAGATTGCTCAATGAAGTTTCTCCCGACTTTGCGCTCGGCCGAAGAAGTTACCAGGTCACGTGGTTTCTTACATAAGTATATTGTGAAATGAAGCTTCCTTGCAGGATTTTTTTCTTCACCTCCTTCACCTCATTAGACCATTCGTGAACAACAATGCGAGGTGCAGTACAAGTCTCTAAAAGGCTCAACTTGCTCCGATCTAGAGCTACTTCTTCATCCTACCTGTCACGATCCCAGTCAACCGCCGCTGGACCATCCACACGATACCTCGACGTCACACATCCCGAAGATGCGGATTCCGTTCCTCAAGAAACAAAAGATAGACTTGCTTCGTTAACGAAGCATGTAGTGGATACGTATGCCCGACCACCTTTGATTATCGCCCGTGGAGAAGGGCCGTGGGTATATACGACAACAAATCAAAAATACTTAGACTTTAGCGCAGGTATTGCAGTCAATTCGTTGGGGCATGGTGATAAACTTTTCAGCCAGACGATGAAGGAACAAGCGGATACAATTATCCATTCAAGCAATATTTATCATAATGAATGGGCGGGGCAGTTGGCTTCGTTGTTGGTGGAGTTGACGAAAAGAGATGGTGGACTGGGATGGGCGCCAGGTAGCTCAAAAACGGCAGATGAAATCGGAGCTAAAGTATTCTTCTCGAATTCGGGAACGGAAGCAAATGAGGCTGCTTTCAAGTTTGCTAGAAAGATAGCCAAGGAGAGTTGGGCGCGTCAAGTAGGACCTGGTGAGGTTGGATCCAAGGAGGGAGCTGCAACCAGGGATTGGCAGGATTCTCCCAAAATTAATTTCGTTTGCTTCGAGAATGGATTCCATGGTCGATCGATGGGTGCACTCAGCGCTACGACGAACCCCAAATATCAGAGGCCATTCGAACCGTTGATCCCGGGATTCTCTGTTGGACAATTGAATGATATCGAAGGAATGCGACAGTTGATTACGGAGGATACATGTGGTGTCATCATAGAACCTATTCAAGGAGAGGGTGGACTTGGGACGTGCACTGTAGAATTCTTGAGGGCATTGAGGAAGAGATGCGATGAAGTCGGAGCTGTGTTGATCTACGATGAAATCCAAGTAAGCTTATTCTCTAAAACCGATTTCTTTCATGGATTACTTATACATGATTGACTAGTGTGGATTGTATCGTTCTGGTGCACTATGGGCTCACTCTACATTGCCCACGGATTGTCATCCTGACATAATCACAATGGCCAAACCGCTCGCCAACGGTATTCCGATTGGAGCTGTCATAGTTAAAGAGTCTCTTACGCCCGCCATCACTGTCGGTGAGTATCAGGTGGCGTTGAACCAAGACATATAATGATCTCATGCTTGCTTACATAGGTTCACACGGTACAACATTTGGTGGATCACCATTTGCTACGCGCATGGGACATCACACGCTCTCTCGATTATCTCAACCTGAGTTCGTCTCTCACGTGAAAGAGGTATCATCGCACCTTCAGAACCGATTATCAACTCTACCGTCTACATTCCCTGATCTGCTTCAACCGGAGGGTATACGAGGCCGAGGTTTGATACTGGGATTACCGTTCAGGAACCCAGACCACCCTGGCCGACTTGTCAAAATGGCTCGTGAAAGAGGGGTGCTTCTGTTAACCGCCGGAAAAGATGCTGTGCGATTGATCCCAAGTCTAATCGTAACAAAAGAGCAGGTGAATTTGGCTGTGGATGTGATGGAGAGTTGTCTATGGATATTATCGAAGGAAGAAGCGGCGGTAAAGGAGGAGGAAAAGCAATGATCGGAAAGGCTAGTGCCGGTTCAGCGCTTGAACTTCCTTAGTTGTAACTCGGGGACGAGGCCTTTTTGTAAAACAACTCCATGGTTATATTAGTGACACTTCCTTATCGGACAGCTTCCTCTGTAGTTATTCGGGACATTGGAATGCTACTCGGAGTCAATAATGCCGCCAAGTGCATCTTAAGGACATAACTGGGGAGTCTTTTCGGCCAATGAATCGCCAGTAATTAGGTAAATCGCAGTCATGGGATGATATTTTTGGGTGTGACCAAGTGGCGTCACTTCGCTGAGAATTCGGTATGCGAATTTGGGACTCAAAAAATTCTGAAAACGGAAATTTAGTTACCGAATGCCCGACAACCAATCAGGAAGCGCCTAATAAATCGTTGGGATATAAACCAGGGGTCGTAACACTCACCAAAAAACTCACCCTTCAAAAAACTCTTTCCCCCCCTTCACGGTACGTCGCTACTGCCTTATACGGTGATCAGATACTCATTGCACTATAGATGCTTGACAAAGTTCTCAAGTTCAAATCGTCTTGTCCTTACCTCGGACGTACCAAAGTCTCCACGTTGAGGTCTCTCTCGACAACGGCAAGCAAACGCTGCCCGACTGTGTCTCAACTTGCATTCAGGACTGCCACAAGATGTCCTGTCATGGGTCCTCCTCTGGCTTTCCGCATTCCCGAACTCGCTCGCTCTGCTGGATACGCGAGTGTCGCCGGTCCTGCCGAAGTTGACCAGATCCATAAACAGAAAGGTGTTTATCCGGTTCATAAAGGCCCCGGTGCTATTTGCCCACATGCAAAGGCTGGTGCTGATGCTGCCAAGCTCACCGAGGAACTCAGTGCTGCAAAGGTTAATCCTACAGCCAACAAGTGTCCTGTCCCCCACGGTGCCGCGACCTCCAAGGCAGCTGCATCCGCACACGGAGGCTTCGACTACAGTCAATTCTACACCGAGCAACTCGACAAGAAGCACAAAGACAAGAGCTACAGATACTTCAACAACATCAACCGACTTGCCCACAAGTTCCCAGTTGCTCACACTGGCAACGTCAAAGACGAAGTTGATGTCTGGTGCAGCAATGACTATCTCGGCATGAGCAAGAACCCTGTGGTTCTAGACACTATGCAGTAAGTTTAAACTATCCATAGCTTTCAACCAGCGCTGACTTTCCTCTTTTAGTCGTACGTTGGACCGGTATGGTGCAGGAGCCGGAGGTACCCGCAACATTGCCGGAAATGGTGCCTTCCACTTGAACCTTGAAGACGAACTCGCTTCACTTCATCGCAAGCCAGCTGCATTGGTCTTTTCCTCTTGCTACGTTGCAAACGACGCGACCCTCGCAACCCTAGGATCCAAACTCCCGGGATGCGTCATTTTCAGTGATTCCAGCAATCACGCTTCGATGATTCAAGGCATCCGTCATTCGGGAGCTGCCAAAGTCATTTTCAAGCACAATGACGTCGAAGATCTCGAAGAGAAGCTCAAGAAGGTTCCCAAGGAAACTCCCAAGATCATCGCCTTTGAGAGTGTCTATTCCATGTGCGGAAGTGTTGGACCTATCGAGAAAATCTGTGATCTCGCAGAGAAGTATGGAGCTATCACGTTCTTGGACGAGGTTCATGCCGTCGGAATGTACGGACCTAGAGGAGCTGGTGTTGCGGAGCATCTTGATTTCGAGGCTCATCTCAAGGCTGGACAGAGCCCTCACCCCATCAAGGGAACCGTCATGGATCGAGTGGACATTATTACTGGTACGTCATGTTCGGCCGCTCAATTCCGAAATTCCTTATTTGCTTACTTGTGATCTTCTCTCCCTCAGGTACTCTTGGAAAGGCTTACGGTGTTGTTGGAGGATACATCGCTGGTTCTGCTGATCTCGTTGATATGGTCCGGTCATATGCCCCTGGTTTCATCTTTACGACTTCCTTGCCCCCTGCAACTGTCGCCGGTGCCCAAACTAGCATTGCCTATCAGATGGAGCATTTGAATGACAGGAGACTTCAACAAATCAATGTTCGTGCCCTCAAATCTCGTTTCGAAACTTTGGATATCCCTGTCGTGTGAGTATCAATACCCCATCTTGGTTACATGCATTTGTCTGATCGAAATGAAAATGTCTATAGTCCTGGTCCATCTCACATCGTTCCCGTCCTCGTCGGAGATGCCGCTCTCGCTAAACTCGCTTCTGATACACTCCTTACTGAACACGGAATTTACGTTCAATCTATCAACTACCCAACCGTTGCTGTGGGTGAAGAGCGTCTCCGAATCACCCCAACCCCCGGTCATACCGTCGAACAGCTCGAGCATCTCGTCTCTTCTGTCAACCAGATCTTCAGCACCCTCGGAATCAAGAGGTTGAGCGACTGGAAGGCTATTGGTGGTCGTGCTGGTGTTGGATCCCCCGAGACCGAAGGAAAGAAGGAGGTTCAACCCATTTGGACTGACAAACAGTTGGGTCTGACTGATGGAACGGCTCCCGTTGTCTTGAAGCAAGGACAGAAGAACGTTCTTGGTGTTGAGGGTGTTGTTGCTGCCGAAGGTCGTCTTACTCATTTGTTGGGTCCTGCCAAACAGTCTGCTGTCAGTTTGGCCAAGCCTACCAAATCCTTGGGCAAGATCTCGTTCAGAACTGGTGCCGGATTTGAGACACCTGCTCCAGTCGAGGTTCTCGCTCAATCGGAAACCAAGGCCACGGCTAGTGCTTCAACCTCTGCTTAATTCTCTCCTTTGTTTCGAATAATAGCAAATCATCCCCTTCCTTTTTGAAATTCTTGCACGGTTTTTGGAGTTTACTTTTTCATTTCGTGATTTCTTTCTTGAGTCTTGGCGTTGGCATGGGATTTTCGGGGAATTGAGATGTCATTGGTTGGAACTATCAAGTTTCTCCAATCGACTCGCACGTCTCCTTGATCCTTTTGATACGCACGAAGTGATGTATAACTCCTTACCATTCCACATTCGTTATACTAAATCGAATCAGTGCGATTATTACGTATCTGCTATGTGTGATTGGGACGTGCCTATGGAACGCAGCATGCTGACATGAAACGGATGACTTTGTGCTCGCGAGATTGCCCGAGGAAAGGGTGCATGTGCCGTCATGGGACCTTGCGATTGCTGTAACGGGTTACATAGACCTAAGAAAAAGGATGTCGCTTATGGTGGAGGTAAGTATAGATATATATGAACAGGGACGGACCGCGGCATCACGGGCTTCGGTAAATTTTCTCTACTGCAGTGCTAACTCCTTCGGTGACCGAAGTGATCGATCGACATTACGTGTCATTCGCTATTCGCCTCGCTATCAGGTCCAATCACCAAAATACATCAGCAACGGTCCACTTCCGACTCCTTGGAATCACAACCTATAATATTTTGGGTACTATGAGCTCATATTTTCCACGTGGCAGCTGCGTACGGAGTTCAATTCAGTTTTTCTACGCCAACCATTCGCTGAAGCTGCCCAGAGCAGGGGGTAAGGATAAACATACATCCCGAACTGACCCTCTTCTGGACACATTAGTCAACGTCTTCATGTGGCTTGACAAGGTTGCACCCATACGATCGGTTCCTTAGCACCCACTGTGTATTCCATACCAACGGCACTGTGTCTTGGCAATCACTTCAGTTCATCGGCTCATTGGATTTGCATGGGATGCATTCAGTTAGCCTCCATCAGCCCGAGAAGACTTCTATATTTTGTCTTTGATATGGGGTACATTAAGAGGAGGTCTCCTCCTTGGTTATCTCGAATTTTTCCTTAACCCCAGATTCCAATTTTCCCCGAGCTCTTTCCTTCTCGAGGCCAAAGGCCGTTTCTCGTTGTCCGGGCTCCAACGGTCTTCTTTTACTACGGATGAAGAAGGACTTTGTTCAAAGTCTTTCCTTCCTTAATTGTCTGATACGATCTTCGCGGACGTGGTTCATCTTCCCTTCTCCCAACCTCTGGGCGACTCTTGTCGTGGACCATGGAACATTCGGACACCGTAGAAGCTATGGTGAAGGAGGTATCGACTGCGATGGTCCATTTTACGGCCAGCAGATTCGTCGCCGGTATGAACGAACTCACTATTGTGGAAGAAAAGAGAGCTGATTGGGATGGTTGACAGTGGCTGGCTTTGTTGTTATGATTTACGATCATCTTACGACGTTTTCTGACGAGGTCAGCACCAGAGTTATCTGATGAAGGTTCGATACTGATTTGTTGATTAGGTTGAGTTGATATGGATGAAGCCAATTAACACTGTTTCTATGATCTTTCTCATCAATCGATACGGCGTCAGTTCAATTCCATCCGAAGGATGTCATTACCAACGCTAAGACGTGTTTTCTCACCGATAGGTTCCGGTTGCTCTCGCCATTGATCTCTATGACAAAGGAGGGCTTGCTAAGCATTCGTCTCATGCATTGTGAGCGCCTCTTCAGCCTATCGTTCAACTTGATTGTCTTCCTATGCTTAACGATGTTTCTCAGCTGTGTCGGTTGGATGTGGGCTGAATCCTATGCCCAAATCCTTTTCCACGCTGGGACTCATGCCTTGGTTGCGTTGCGAGTTCGGGCTCTATGGGGACGAAGCCAATTTTTTGACTGGTTTCTAGGAGTATCGTTTGTGGCATATCTCTCGGCTACGATCATCATTGCGACCATTGGTAACGTTCCTCTCTCAGGTATGTTCCCTTAGTGATTACGGCTCGACGTGGACTGACAACTTATTGCTCGTAAGGCGAGATGTACTTCAGCGAGGTTTTTCACATGTGTTTTGCAGACGTGAGATTTACCAGTGAAAAGTCTATTACGTATCTCTATTGATCATGATCCGACTACAGCGCTTAGCACACTTCTTTTTCTGGGTTTGGATACCAGCATTACTTTTCGAAGGTGTTCTTTTCGCCCTGACGATGATCAGAGCGATTCAGTATCACAAGAGAAATATGGTGATGCCTGTGACTCGGATTCTGTATCGTGATGGTGAGAGATACAGTATCTTGTGATCGAGACACAAAACTGACCAAGTTGGGCTCTCAGGAATCCTTTACTTCCAGGTAATAGCGAGTAAGTGTACCAACCTACCCGCCCAAGCCTTCTGCTGACAGACCTGTTGGATAGTTTGCACCATTTTCAATATTGTTGCTTGGACCGCTCTTCCTCAAACACTTGTCGTGCTGGCAAAATAGTCAGTGCTGCGTTTTTTATGATCGTAAACCCTATCAAGTCTAAATACGTTGGTCTTTTCAGCTTTAGTTTCTCGGTGGTCACCACCATGGGTTCTAAGCTTGTCCTGAACCTTCGCGCGATCAGGAAAGAAGACGACTTCATGGTCAACCAGTCACAAATCAGCACAACGTTACCGAATTTTGAACTCTCTCAACTCAAGACATCTGATCAGCTACGAACCGGGAACTCGTTCATCACATCATCACATGCAAATCATGAGCAGGCTATGCAACGGTCTGTGTCTTTTGCTATTCAGCACCAACCAAAAACTGGAAACGACTCGTATGGCTTATATAACGACGGGTATCAAGATATTCGCAAAAAACGAGTCGTGAGTTTCGGAAATGTCGAAGCTGGGATCGACATCCCTGTAGAAGATGATGCGGGGAGTAACGGAGATGATCGCTCGCACTCGGGAGTTGAAGATCATGGGGCCACGAAGGTTCAAGCTGATTGGTGAACCGTATAATGTTTGCAGAGTATTGTAGATCACGGAATTCAACCCGACCCTCTGTTGTGAGTGCTTCTCGCTTCCTTTATATTGTTGAGCTTTAGGTCTGAACCCTGTTCGCTCCTAGCCGCGCTCATCCACGTCTTGACCCATTGGAATGAAGTCACCGTGTCCATCCTTCATTGGCTCAACCATAAATACCAATCCCGTCCGGCTTTCGTACATCGAAACGATTCCATCCTCTTGGACTGCCAACTTCTAAAACAATTTCCAAACTACTGGTCAAACAATACAATGTACGGCGACATTACCACTCCTCAAACAACCTTGCTACGAGTATATCATCCCACAACCTGACCTTAGGACGTATTCGCCCTATGCAATGGACGGGCTCAGAGTTGACGATGGAAAGGATCAAGAACCCCTATGTTTCGTTGTGTATCTATTTTTTAATTATTGTAATACCATCGGAAACTTCGTTAGAACCGTCGTTGTCAGGGTAGAGAATACAGATCTCATGAACCCTCTTTAGAACCACTCACCCACATGCCCACCTTCACATCCTAGTGTTACCAGTCTTCCGCTATGTATTACAACACAGTCTTCTTTTCATTATTTGAATTCAACTCGACGTCGAATAGATTCAGAACCCAACCAAATGGTTTAGCCGTAAAAGATTACAGCACCAGGAACCTGGATCACATGCAGGGACCCAGTTTAAGGATCTAGCTTTCTTGGGGCCTTACACGTAATTGGTCGATCACCCTTGGAGGCTTTCGAACATGTTTCTAGTTTCATTGTTTCAAATTACTACTCCGACTAACCACCCATTACCACTCATTACCGGCGGTACTCTTCAATAATCAATTGCTACAAGATTTTCGATATTCGACCACTGGAGGCGTTTGAGACAAGGAGGGAAAGAGCAAGTGAACCTCTGGTATTATTCAAAGAGTTTGTTGAGAATTTGCTGATAAAATTCAACTGCATCTAATCAGTCACACCGCAGTTTTTGCCTCGTTAACGCATTATCTCTTCTTCCATGTTGATTGATACCCCACGTGTCTCCTCGTTCAACCTCCACTATTAATCGGTCCCGGCCTTTACCCCTTGACATAACAAATGCCGACAAGGAAAAAGGTAACCCTCATTAGCCCTCATTTGGATACCTCAACCACGTACCTTGATGGTTTTTCTGATCTCCATAGTAAATCTCGCTTACCGCGTACTCGTTGTAACCACTTCTGGTAATGTTACCACAAAGTCGGGGAAACTCGATATCTTGGCCCTTATGCTTTGTGACGTTTATAACTCTTATCAGGTTCGAAAGGCCGGCTCTTCGGCAGTCCTCCGACGCTACAAATTGACCAATGGGTACGTTCTCTTCTCAACACTTTCCCCCAGTCTCACTTCTTATTTTGCCGCGTCGCACCCGCGTTTTCACAGAAGCATAGTCGCGTTACCTTACTCTCGATATTTTTTCTAATCCACCGTCGACGAACTGTCTTAATTTGCGGGCTACTACTCCACCGACTTTCTTTACTCCCTTAACCTCCTAAATCATTGGTCTAAAAATCATGGAGCACAGTGAAGTCGTCGATCATGCTGTCCAAGAAGCTTCTACCGCCATAATGCATTTCACGGCCAGCAGATACTTAGCAGGTATGTATGGGCATGTGGCCATGAAAAGAGATAGTAAACCATTCTATTCATAGTGGCCGGCTATGTTGTCATGTTGTATGATCACATCACCACGTTCTCTGACGAGGTACGTCTTGTGGAATGCGTTGTATATCGGCCGTGACTAACCTATCTACCGCAGGTTGATCTGATTTGGCTGAAGCCTATGAATGCTGTTTCTATATTTTTCCTTATAAATCGATACGGTGTGAGTAGACACAGAGTGGTTGCATGGTCAATTATAGATATTGATTATTACCATTACCCTCTTAGGCTCCAATCGTCCTCGCGATAGATCTGTACGATAAAGGAGGATTGGCTAGAAATCTTTCCAAACAGTTGTGAGTGTCCTTGGCAGTCCGTGATCTCGAGAAGCTGAGCATGATCCTTAAAGTTGCACGGGTTGGTTCTGGGCCGAATCACTCTTCCAAGGTGTCTTCCATGCCTTGACCCACGCCATGGTTGCTTTTCGAGTTCGCGCTCTATGGGGACGAACGAACGTGATTGACTGGACACTTGGGACACTGTTTATGCTGTATTTTGTAGCAACACTCACTATCGCAGTTGCTGCTAGCGTACCACTCTCAGGTAAGGTACCAGCTTACAGTATAGGAGGGCAATCTTATACTCACCTGGCCCTTATTTCTCTTGGACAGATAAATTTTATTTCGATGAAAGTCTCCACCTGTGCTTCGTCCAGGTAAGATTTCATCTGGATTCCACTTGCAGGGCCCTGTTAATAAATACGGTGATTACAGATAACTGAATGGTTTTATTGGGTCTGGATACCTGCATTATTGTATGAAGCTGTGCTATTTGCGATGACCAGCGTGAAAGCATTCCAATTCCACAAGAAGAACATGATGATGCCGGTGGCTCGGATTCTCTATCGTGATGGTATGTGGTTTTCTTTTCTTTATACATCAGTTTACTCAGATGATTATTCCAGGAATCTTCTATTTCTTGGTCATAGCTGGTTAGTCTGAGTGAGACAGATCAGTGAAATTGTACTGATACAGTATTATTCAAATAGCTTGTATGATCTTCAACGTCCTTGCCTGGACAGTATTCCCGCCTACCCTTGTGGCCATTGCGAAATAGTGAGTAGTTAGCGAGGACTCGAATATGGAAAGCAATATTGACTTATTGAATTAGCTTTGGCTTTTCTATGGTCAACACCATGGGGTCAAAGCTCGTATTGAACTTACGTGGTATTAAGAAGGAAGACGATGTGATGGTTGACCCTTCGCACCCGACACTGCCCAACTTCGAGCTTTCTCAAATCCGTTCTCAACGAGCGGACCGCTTGTCAATGGCAGTGACGAAGACAGATCCCGAACAACGCAAGCAGAGATCCGTTCACTTCATCTCGTCACGAAGACGGAAAGGCGAGATTGAATCGAGCCAGTGGTTCAACAGCGAGTCTCAGGACGATCATACTGGGCTTGGTAGCTTTGGAGGCGTGCAAGTTCAAGTTGATGTACACGTGGATGTGGATACAGATGCGGATGCTGAGTCTAACTGGGAGTCAAAAGACGAAGAAATGAAGCTTGGGTCAACAACCAAGGCTCAATGACGCGCGTAATTGCTGCGCTGAGCCTCAAACCTATACTCAAGGTGGTGAGTAAATTATGATGTTGTCTTATACCCATTGTATTAATATCATAGATATAGTTTCATTCTTATAATGACGTGGAACTTTGTCCAAGGAAGGACGCAATAGACACTACAGTATGGTTCTTTGATCAGGTTGCCTACCGCTTCCACCGCAGGATGATTTCTGCGCCTTGGCAACAGGAAGAACTGCATTTGGTCAAATTATGATTTATGTGGGAGATGGTACGCTATCATAGACGGGCATTGTAGTAGCAATACATAATATAACAAACCATCACTGAACTAGAACATTTTGGCTTGCTTGGAGTGGTGCACAGAAAGCTCTGCGGACGTTGCCTTCCTCGCAAGGTGTTACAAAGCATCCTTAAGTTCAATTCCAAACCTGGCTGATCCCGGGCCTGATTGAGCGAGGTGCACATCAAGCATTGCCCACTATTGAATCAAGGATCCTCAACTAAACATCTCGTGAGAGTACGTCCTCCGTAGTCATGATATGCAAGCTCGTTGATAACTGGATGACAGATTGGACCTTGTTACATCCTATTTAGCCCTCATCACGCCAACGAGGGACTTCATCAGTTTCACATTGCTATCACACTGCTCGGCCATCAACTATCATCTTGGCAAATCGTAGTTTTCTCACTACGAGGGTCCAGCTCAGATTTATCCAGTTACCCAGCAGCCGCCGGCCCGTGCAGGCACCCAGTATCTTTTTTGTTTCACTATCGTTTTGGGTGTTCCCGTCGAACCGTGGGACATTCTAC
>WSUA01000049.1:16438-61412 GCA_019633455.1 Tulasnella sp. 419 | reverse complement strand
CCCACTAACCTTGGTTCAGACTTTGGTGCCATTACGATCGCAAATGCTTCGGGAAGACTGGACTGGAAGCCTGCATGAGTGTGCAAATCTAGCGAAGACATGAAACCTGTAAGTATAATGGTTAAGTCAGTCACAGTCCTGAGCGCATGAGATGAACCAAATCAGACTTGCATGATTGAGTGGGATGGGTATGTATCTGGAATGAATCCAACTCGTCAATAACGTAATCCAGTAAAAAAAACCAAATTGACTCAAAACGTTCACTCACCCAACCAAGAGTCAACAGATCTCTCTTCTCTTGGAATTCCAAAACCATCTCTTCTTCAACCATTGTACATGTATCAGTAGTTGCCGTTTGTCGAGGTATCAAAAGTGTTGAAACTGTGAAAACACCCATGTGTAATCTTCCCAATAACAAACCACACGTCTCCTTCTTCATTGCTGTGTTCACAGCTGCAATCTTCAAGAACCGTGAAAGCGTTTCCTTGGGTAGGAACACGTTCCTAAGACCCATTGGAGAAGTAGCTTGCGATTCTGCTCCGCTCTTTGCTGAGTTGGATGACGTGGCGCTTGAATCGCTTGTATTACCGGATTCGTCTACTGGGATGGGGCCTTTAGGTGGGCGCGGAGGGGCATTATTAGAGGTTGATGGTCCAGCGGAAGAGAATGACCCGAATTGTGGACGTGGCATTATTGGTACATGTTGATGAGCGTGGTGTGAAAGAGGATGAGGGTAACCAGAAGGTTGCGGATAACTAATTATTTGAGGTGGAAGGGGCATGGGATTGTATTGAGATTGATCAAATCTCCCTGGTCTTGGTCGCTGACCATACAAGGATGAGACTGACGTAGCAGGACCTCCGCTCCCTAGGGAAGGAGGAGAATAGGAGAATATAGAGTTTGTAGATGGGGTATATCCTTGTTGTCGTTGATGTGGATTCATCAATTGAGGATACTCGATTGGTTGATTGCCGCTGAACGGCGAGTTCCTAGATAACCGTGTTGTTCGTTAGTGATGTTACTTCACGTGACTCATCTCTTAAACCACATACCCAGTCACACGTCTTGTGAAATCTGAATCTTGAGCTTCTAGAGGTTGACGGAATTGAGCGTGGTCGGGACTTTCCAGGGGTAGAGGTCCAAGAGACCCGCTTTCAAAGTCCAGATCGTGTCGTTTCGTCGGGGTGACATACCGGATCGTCGATGGTGCCGATGAAGGAGCTCTCGAAAAATCAGTGGGTGGATAGTTGAGACTTGCATGAGATGAAGATGAAGCGGATCCAGCGCTCCATGGTGGTTCTTCGTTATCGCCTCCCCTGGATCTTGAGGTGGAAGGAATGTCGGTTCTCAGAGTAGGTTCGTAGTCGTACCCAGCCGCAGCAGCGACAGCAGCATGCATATCAGCTTCTTTCCTTCGTCGTTCGGCTTTGATATCATCATCTCGCCTTCGTTTGGCTCGTTCGTACTCCTCCATCTGACGTTGTTTGAGAGCTCTAGCTTGCTCTTTTGCGTTTCGATCGGCTTCTTCATCATCCCTCTGTCGATCTCGACCGTACCGGTCTTGGTCGTCTCGAGGATATCGGTCCCGGGTGTCATCCTGCCGCCGGCGATACGCTCTTTCCCTGTCTTCGGCATCCTTACGACGATGGTAGTCCTCTTCCCTTCTCCTGTTTTGAGAATCTTCTTGAGCTCTTCGATTATGTCTCCGTTCTCTCTCTTGCTCCTCTTGCTCTTTGGCCTGTTCCTCCCGATCGGCTTCGGCAGCGAGCTCTCTCTGATATGCTTGTTCCCCGCCACTCTTTTTCCACTTGTCATATCTATCTTGTATCTTTGGTTTGATAACTTCGAGATATCTGAGTACCTCGTGCCCTTTCTGTCAAGAGATGTGATGTGATGAGTACCACTGCGGTAAAGTCGGGATTTGGGAAACACACACCTCAGCCAAGGCAGCTTTCTGAGAAGCAGTAAGTTGATGATAACCCTGATGAGAAGGAATCTTCTCGAGAATAAGCGTTCCAGCTCTGGCAAGATGTACAAAAGCGCCATCAAGTTCTCCATCGTTGAGCATCTGCAAACCATCCTTTCTCAAGTTGGTAGCGATGATGAGTTGAGTTTTGAGAGACCTGTTTGGATCCCAAGAGTTTACAGTTGCTGTATCTGCGAGTTCTTTGATTGTCAAAGGTTTGTATGGAGGCATCGTAAACGAGCGAAAAGTGGAGTAATGGGATGAATTAGGAGGAGGGAAGAAAGGGAAATCAAGAGTTTGGTTTTAGATTTGATGCGATTTGGATGATGATTACTAAGTAATTGTATGTACAATGATTGATTGAATGGTCTTTTCTGGATTGTGGTATCACTATGAGATGCAAGGGTGGTGCAAATGGGAATTGGGAAAACGAACGAGGCCTGGGTTTCTTCTTTACCCCTTGGTCGATATTGCAATTGCCAACACACTCATAGCCATATCGGGTAATTATGTCCTATTTTCACCCACATGTCACTGTGGCTGCGTACAAACTAGACTCTCGGCATTCTCTCTCTCCGGCCGCCCAAACTCAGAGGTATATTTTGTGAATCAATCCAACAACATGACTCTAACGACATAGCAACCCCGATGACAACTATTAGGAGTAACGGTGAGATTCCACTCCACAACAGCGAATCATATTTACACTTGCCTTACACAGGTTGTCCCGCGCCCTATGCCGACGCTTCCATACCCGCTCCTCCACCTCCGACCCTCAGCTTACTCTTCTCCACCACCAACCTCGGTCCCTCATACAGCCTATTCACAACAGCAGCTCTCGTCAACACTTCCAACTCCTTCCTTCCTTCGTCATACAATTGTTGGATTTTCACTGGATCCTTTTCATTAAGATTTTCCCGGAATCGTAAGCGAGTGTTTCGAATAAAGTAGTTTCGGAAGTTGTATGATGCGAATGACCGAGAGGTTCTGAGTAAGTCACCGTAGAGTGAGATGATCATGTTCCGACTAGGGGCTGACATTTTGCGGAAGAAGCGGTTGGGATTCAAAGTAGAAAGTTGTCGTAGATAAATAAAGACTGTGGGAACGGAATGTAATTCGGTACCTTGATTCAATGACATCATATAAAAACGCTCCTCGCTGTCAATCACGATCACCTCGGGTTGTTCATCGTCCACCACAATGTCAACATCGGGCCTTCCAATAGATACTTCAAATCCAGGTGAGCGTCTATGGGAGTTTTACATCGTGCATCTCAAAAAGCTCACTCGTTTATGTAGAAACCCGACTGGTTCTCAAAATTCTGAGGCTCCAAGTCTTTACACCTCTATCCGTGCTCATCAACATTGCCGGGACGCTCATATGCGCTCTTGTAGTCAGTAAGTGAAACGTTTGAGAACCTTTGCATATTCGGTGGTTCAGCGATTCGCTTTCCCTGATAGAACCCAGTTTACATGACATCTCAAAGGCGTTCCCAACCGCCGTATCCCCCAAACCGGCAATGAGTCTCATACCATGGATGATCGTGTTCTTACTACTTATATTATACTGCGCCTTACTTGTAATTGGACGAAAACCTGAAACACGAGTAAGTGAACAGAAATACGTCATCGAAGCGATCTTAACATTGGTGATCTAGGAACTTCTTGCGAATGGCGTCGGATACCGTCTTGTAATAGCAAACTGGATAATGCTAGCTTGGGTTGTTGTCTTTGTAAGTCATACTCCCTGATCGTCTTCATGTCTAATCATAAATCCTGCTAGTCTCTCAAATTATGGCTGCCATCAACTATCCTCCTCTCCGTCCTCGTCTTCTTTGTAGCATGGATAAACCTCTCGCTCCTCTTCTATCCAACCGTAGCTTCTCGTCCCTTCGACACTCTCGGAGTACACGTCCCACTCCGTCTCTTCCTCTGCATTCTCTTCCTCGCTCATCTCCCCCAATCCATCTTCATAAACCTCGACTGGGTCTATTCTCCAGACCATCCCGAACGAGATTACAATAATCGCTCATGGGAAGCTTTCGGTTTCATTGTTGGAACAAATTTCTTAGGTATACTTTGGGTCGCGTTACGAAGAGATTTCGTTTGGTGTGCGGGTGGGGTTTGGATTATGATTGCTATGATGTCGGAAAGACCAAAACCGGCTCCGGTGTTTGCTGCGACTATAATGTTTGCGGTGCTTTATCCGTTAATTTTGATCGTGGCTATTGGTTGGCATAGGCTAAGAGAGAAAGGTGAGTCGGGGAATATGCTTTTCTTCCGGAAATGCAACTAATGACTACTATCAATAGACCGACAAGGAGTTATTGCTCTTCCTCCTGATGACCCGGAAGAACGGGAAGCACTAGCGAGGGATAGGGATGTTTCGGCAGCAGAGAATGGAGATGGAGCGGTTCAGTCTTGGGCAGCTCGAAGTTAGCACTTTTCTGTGACTCTATTGTTGGAGCAATACCTCGCCATACACGATTTTAACTTGACACGGACATACTTTACAGTATGAATCACATGTATCCGGAGTTCCTCACTCCCGTTGCAATGACAACCAATTCTCGCGCGCCCAAACAAATAAGCTGGAGTGAGGCATAGTAAAAGATCCATTTACAACTCTAAAAACGAGTAAGAACCAGAATCTATCGTTCATGAGATTGTCTTTCCGAAATGCAAATAAGGGCTATGCGAAATGACAGAAAGATGGCGGTTCCGAGACCAAGACAACTGAGAAATGTCCGGGAAAAATGCGATGTCATATAAAAAAAGAGTCAATTGAGAAGAGAGAGATATAAAAAAGATGTGTATGCAAAACAATGGGGTATTTTGAAACGATCCAAGTTCAGAGCACCATGAACGCTGCACCTCCAAGCACTGCCATTGCGCTAACAATCAACCCTCTGGCACCGCTCGGAATATCCATTCTTGAAGCAGAATTGCCGCCTCCTAGACCGCCAGAGTTTCCGACGCTAGTTGCAGGAATTAAACCGGTGGAGCGGGCGGGAGTTGTGAATGAAGTAACGAGGACAAAGGATGTTGCGGGTGTACGCGTGGCGGATGAATCGCTTTGGGTGGCAAGACCGGATGCACCTGAGCTTTGAGAGTTTTCAACATCGTCACTGCTTTGGGTGGCGAGACTTTGGGTAGCAGAGGATTGACGGCTGACGGACTCTCCGACTTCGCTGCCGCTCGAACTAGCGGCTCCTGACAGGGATGTGCCTGTTGGACGTGAGGTCGTTATGGTCGTTATGCTGATGGGCTACATTGGAACAACGCGTGGGTTTGTTGGAGCGCTTTATTAATGGGGATAACGAACAACAAAGGGGAGCGACGTACAATTTGGGGTGCGCTACAGATACCCTCAATGTATTCGAGTGAGAGTGTACGATCAGGCTCTTGGCATTTTTGTTTGAAGCAAGACTGGATTCCTGAGATGAACTGATTTGAGAGAGGGAATAGTAAGCTTAAGCAAGCAGGATTGTAGGCACAGAAACTTACAGCGTCACTATTGCACAGACAAACGTTGTCACTAGGATCACAAGTTCCCAAGTTGGCTACCTCAAGACACTGTTGTGCACAAGCTGATGATCCGATGAATGAGTTTCTCTCACTGACAGAACAAAGAGCGATTGAAATCTGGACTTACCGGGCCATTGACCCTCTTGACGCTTTGACAATCCAGAACGAAAACCAGATGGTAAACGATTTGAACCAATTGATAAACCAGAGACTATCCATGCTGTGGAGAGTACAACGACGGTTCGTGCGAGCATCGTCAACAAACGTGGATCCTTTCTTTCTTTGTGTGGAGCCTTTGAGGATGAGAGAGAGGATGTGAAAGAGAGACGAGAGACTGTGCTGATCCCTTCTCGCTTGACGTGGCTCAACTCTTGAATCGAGGCTGGGTAAACCTGACAGTCGTCGAAGGGAGGAAGAGGACACAGCCGCTTAAAGAAAACCTCCGAGGATTCAACAGGGTCCGTTCCGATCTCGTCCCACGAAACTCAAAATCTCCGCAGTAGATCTCAATTACATCAGCTATGACACACGTGACTCATCTCGGTTCCTCATACTTTGGCCTTTTATCCTCTCACCTTTCGACTAATCTTTTGCTTCAAAAATGCCTCTTCCTACCCCTCAACCCTCTCCTTCAAAGCATACTGGCGAGAGCTTGATGGACTCTATACCTGATGAATATGTTGGGGAACCGGAACTACAACGTCCTCCAGGAGTATTGAACACTAAACCCTCACCCCCTTTTGATCGGATCACCAGTTTGTTTGAAGCGACAAAGGATGTCAAGCCGAATGTGCGAAAGGATCGACTGAGTGTATGGTTTGATGTATGTGCCTTGTTATTATTAGCGCTCTGTGGCTGACACAACTAACTCGCTGGGTTACTCGGATTAGCGATGGAGAGAACACGTCGGATATGATCTGTACCCCGCTATGAGGCTCATTTTACCCCATGCAAGTCAAATTATCTGTTCTTCCTAGCTTCTGGGACCTGACCGTGTTCGTTGCTATCAGAAAGATCGAGAACGGGCAACCTACGGTGTCAAAGAAGCCGGGATTGCCAAAGCCTACATTGCCGCACTAGGACTTGATAAACACTCCAAAGATGCCATACGACTCATCAAATGGAAAACTCCTACTGCGGATAACGTTGGTTCATCTTCTTTGACTTGTTTACCAGTACGAAGAAGGATGACGTATTTCGGACATGTCAGCCCACAGCTGGTGATTTTCCTAGCGTTGTGTACGATGTCATCAAAGCAAGATCAACAGTCGAAGTGGGACAACTATCCGTGGATGAAGTGAATGAATATCTCGATAAACTGTCCAAGAGTGGCAAGGAGTGAGTACCTGTCATAATTTTTATTCCAAGGCTCTGACCATCTACCTCTGCACTCGATGCTCAATCATGAAGGGTTGAAGCATCAAAAGTATTCACTCACTTCTATGATACATGCACTCCAGAAGAACAGGTATACTCTGACCTATTCAATCTCGCAAGTTATCTTCATTAATACCTTCCGGGCGTTCTAGCGTTGGATCATCAGAATCATCCTAAAAGGCATGGCTCAACCTAGTATCTCTCGCTATCGCAACTAACAAACTCCCTGCAGATCTGGGAATATCCATTAGGGAGAACTCTGTCTTACCCGTCTTTCATCCCGAAGCAATGGACATGTTCAATACCTGCTCAGATCTCAAAAGAGTGTGCTGGCTTCTTCCGACTCACGATAAGCATGCTTCTTCAAAAGTGAGAATCACCGCTCCGATGTTTTATGCAAAAATGATATAACCGTCTACGTTATATAGGAAAAGAAGATCCAACTCTTCCAATCGTTTCAGCCAATGCTATGTAAACGAGGCAAAACAATAAAGGACACAGTCCGGGCAATGGGTAGACAATTTATCATGGAAGAGAAACTAGACGGAGAACGAATACAACTACATAAAAGGGGACATCAGTTCTTCTACTGCTCTAGGTACGCTTCTTACACCTAGCTGTATCGACCTTACTAATCAACCGCTACCCTTTAGAAAGGGCAAGGACTACACGTATCTATATGGAATGCATGTCGGGGAAGGTTCATTGACTCCTTTCATACAGGATGCGTTCGATCTAAGGGTGAAAGAGTAAGTGGGTTCCCGGTATGTTGCTGCGAGGGGAATTGCTGTCTTATCTGCTTGATTTCAGTATCATTCTTGACGGAGAGATGGTGGTGTGGGATCCAGAACTCCAAAAGTACTGCAACTTTGGTAACTTGAAGAGTGCCGCTATAGGTGAGTTTATCCAACTAATCATGCACCCAAGGAACTAATACCATTGATTTACGTAGATATCAAATCTGGAGGAGAGAATGGACCTCGACCGTGCTTCAAAGTGTTCGACATGCTCTATCTCAAATCATCAGCAGGAAAGGAGACGCATATGACTGAAATGCCGTTGGAGAATCGGAAAAAGACAATGAGGGCACTGGTACTGTTTCACCTTACCCTCTGTATCACTCCCTGACTCATTTGATGATCCGGATCATTAGATTAAAGAAATTCCTGGACGATTTGAATGTCTTATCCACCAAGAGGGAAAGAACTTGGCCGATGTGGAGAAACTGTTGAAGGAGGTGGTTGAGCAAAGGTCAGTTCATGGTCAATCCGATCAACCACAACATGACTAGAGCCTTCTTTATTTCAAAAGAGGAGAGGGCCTCGTGCTCAAATCTCCTAGCTCAAGATATATTTTAGGAGGACGTGAAAGCTCATGGATGAAAGTGAAACCAGATTACATGGTTCGTTGCGTGAAACCAAATGGGTCAAAGATATGATCTGATTTCTTCCCTTTCTAGGACGATCTAGGTGAATCTGTCGACGTACTTGTGATTGGTGGGCAATACGGTAGTGGTTCTCGAGGAGGCAAAGTTTCCAATTTGGTCTGTGCAGTCGTGGACGACTCATCCACAGCTTCAAAGAATATTAAGAGGTCAGTCGCAGTGTAGCTGAGAGACCCAATCATGTCTGGTTTCCCCGCCTGTTCTGACCTTATTTCCAAGATACATGTCGTTTCTCCGCGTCGGGTCTGGTCTAACATTCGCAGACTATGAATGGATAAAGAGCAGGAACTGGAAGCCTTATGAAAAGAGCCGAACCCCTGACTGGATGAGGTTGTCTACTGCTAGCAGCATAGACGATACAGGTCATGTTTATATTGAACCTGAGGAGTGGGTACTCTCTGATGATTATTTTGGGTACTTAACTGATCATACGCGGCACTAGTTCTTTCGTGGTATCAGTGAAAGGTGCTTCGATCAACTCAACCGAAGGCTACGCCTGCCAAATGACATTGCGGTTTCCTCGTTGCCTTGGTATACGACATGACCTGTCGTTGGATGACGTTCTAACATACTCTGGTCGGTGGAACTCCTCCCCTCTTCTATCTTGGTTTTTGACGATTTTTCTTTAGAACTTGTGGGTATGAGTCTTGGAAAACGAAAGGCAAAGGACGAATCAAAGTGAGTTACAATATTTCGATTAACAAAGCTATCTTTTCATTGTAGACTTCACGTTTAGGGCTCCAAAAAAGAAGAGAGTAGTGACATCTAAAGTAAGATGAACACACTAGAGAGTATCTTGGAGGACTGAAAACGGATTTATGTAGGCACCGAAATCGAGGCATTTCCATGGTGAAGCAGTCAAAGGTATTTCCGTCAAATCAGACCTATTTACGGATATGGTATTTTGTGAGTTATTTGCTATTTTATCCCCGGGTTTTCACTCAGCTCCTTGAAATCCATAGTGATTTTCAACGATAGACATGCGAAACCGCCATATGACAAATCATCCATTGAGAAATTGTGGGTCATTTATGCGATATTACTATCCAAACTGACAAACTGCGGCTATGTAGGATCGTGGAACATGGTGGAGACTTCACGCAGGCGTTCACCCAGCGAACTGCTGAAGACCGCCTGTATATATACGGAGGGAAAGCTATAAGTAAGCTCTATAAACGGCTTCTGTATTTGAATACAGACTTATGTGCAAACCTGTGACGATGAAAAGCTCCACCCATAAAGAAAGTGATCGAGGCCGACGAACAAGACATATTGAAACCACAATACATTCTTGACTGCGTCAAAGAGGGTGATCTTATTCACCCATCTTCCAAGTATTACTTCCATGCTACGACTGCTCGCAAGAGAGCAGGCGACTTTGAAGCGGAAGAGGAAGCAGAGGAGGAGGAGGAAGAGTCGAAGGAGGCTCTCGCTGGATCACCAATGGAAGAGGATGAAGAAGAATTGGAGAAGCCCTTCAAATCACAAACTCACGATGGTGAAGCCTCAGCTACTGAAGATGAGGAAGATGTTCCACAGTCTCAGCTAGATCCATGGCTTCAGCGACAAACCCAGCAAGACGAAGCAGCTTCCAAACGACTTGCAGCAATTAATATAGAGGATGACACCGACACCGAAGAGGAGCGACCGCTGAGATCTGTAGTTCGACGGCATGACGATGGGTCAGAGGAAGATGAGGAAGACGAGGACGAGTGGGAAAGTAAAGTAAAGTCGATGGCTCTGGGGAAAGGCAAGCTCGATCAAGGTCTCCTAAGGAGAATGGTAAGCCCTAGCTCAATGGCAGTGATCTGATTGCTCGTGAATAACCCAAAGTTCCAGAGTCAGGTCAGTGTTAATCCCAAAAGCGGCGAAGGGGATTCGATGTCAGAAGAGGTAAGCCTCATTTTTCGAAGACGTGTCTCATGACACTCATACCAAACAATGGAACTAGTTTATGGGAGAATCGGAAGACGATATGCAGTACGATGATGCAAAGCTATTCCGCCATCTGTTCGTGATTGTTCAGTTTTGGGGAGAATATTGCAAATGCGCGAATTCTGATTGGTCGATGCCACTAGGTGCTTCTATTTAGACTCCCCAGCCAATGCACGCGCACTTGGCATGGAAGTTAAACTCTCAGGTAAACTCGAGGAGTCGGTGTCTTCCGAGTGAGTGTTCCAAATTTGCAATCATCCTCGTGTTTTTGGGCGAGACTGACCGAATCTGCCGCCATTCTTAAGTTTTGCAAAGTTACATTTGAAGATAATTGAAAACGGTGGACGGGTTATTTCGAGTCTTGATGATCCGAAACTAACACATCTAGTCGTTCATGAGAGGGACAAAACACGGAGAATTGAACTTATGAGGCGAACTTCTCAGTGAGTACCTATTTTCAGGGATTTTCTGCATTACCACATGATGGGATATCTAATCTAATCTTTCCGTACCCCATTTTTTGCGTCAGACCTAAGCGCCGTCACCTTGTGGTCCCGGCTTTCATTGAAGATTCCTTGTCTGAGGAGACGTTATTGAATGAAGATGTATATGAACCTTGAATCTAGTCTTCCGCAAGTTCGGATATATTGCATTTATTGAATAGTTACTTATTTGAGCCGTCACCTACCCGCGATTTCATCCCGAATCCCATGCGCAGACTCGTAGGGGTGATCGGCTTAATGCAAAGAATATCATCATCTGTCGTAATGACATCACTTGCGTCATCATCGAAGCAGAGTCGAGCGCCAGAATGCATCCGATGACACCCCCTCTTTTATTTCTGGCCAATCCCCTCATCGCGATTATGAATTGCGTACCGATGAACCCAAATATGGCTTTCAATCTCAAATGCACCAGATATGATTGGCTGTTCGAGACATGCTTTAATCGGAATAATTGAGCTTTTGGATTATAAAAGTAGCTCCAATGCGTCCACAACTTCATCATCTCAACCGCTCCAACATGTCAACCAGTCTTAACACCGGCTCCCAACAAAGGATCTCTGACGCCATTATCCAAGATCACAATGGTGGGTTCATTATGTCAACCTTCGAAACACACTAACGGTTTGCTATTGACCTAATGCATAGAGCTGAGGGATTACTACAAGGTTCGTCGTCAAAGGTGATTTTGTCCTCTATTATCGCTCATACATTACACTTCACCAGCGATATAACGAGGCGAACATCGACGAAGAGAGGCAACAGTGGTTCAACCAGTTCCAATGGGAACTTGCTAGACACTCTGTTGGCGAGGAGTTGGTTCTATACCCAGCCTTTGAGAAGAACCTTGGTGACGAAGGCAAGAGGATTGCAGATGAGGATAGGGCTGAGCATCAGAAAGTGAGTTGTCTTTTTGGGCTTGTTAGTCTGATTGCAGCTTGACCCCGTTCCGGCTCCCATATCAGGCTAAGGAACTTCTTTACCAACTGGACAAACTCACTGCTTCGGACGCAGAGCACCCCACGCTTCTCAAGCAGTTGGTTGATGAGCTCACTGAGCACATGAGAGGGTCAGTATGATCGATTACTCTGTCACTTTGCATCACTAATTCTGAATTGAACACCCACAGAGAGGAGGAGAACGATCTTCCCAAGTTTGAACAAACACTCACAGCTCAAGATAGCGCCTCCTTGGCTCGATCCTTCGCTCGTACGAAGAAATTCGCTCCCACTAGGTTGGTGAACGTTCACAATCACCAGTAACAGTGCTGATTTCGCTTGTATGTACTAGGTCACACCCCAACGCTCCCGATAAGCCACCCTTCGAGACTGCAGCAGGTTTACTCGCGACTCCAATTGACAAGTTGAGGGATCTATTCACCTCCTTCCCTGAGACTGCCTGAGTTACGAAGCTCGATGTTTTGTATGCCCTCAGCTGGAATTGAATGAATGATTATTGAAGTACGAAAAAAATATCGCGCGTGCGAAGTAGATTGAGCATGGGTATATGAGTTCTGGAGCTTCGACATGAGCGATATCAAATCAGTAATTACGATCACGAAACGACCAGGCGATCTGATTAGACACGGGTAGTAATACTTGTCCTATTCAAGCTGCTCTGAAACTTGCGTAAACAGCCTTCATGCGAGCGCTTTGCCCCGGCGTAAATTCGTTCATGCCTGGAATATCAAGATCAAAATAAACTCGCAGATCCCACAACGTCGAAGCACTGACAGGAATCATTGCTGTAGTCCATACTAAATTAAGGCATTTTGTCAATAAACACCGAAGTCCTCTCATTAGGTCAAAACTTACAAATTGTGAATTGGGTCCGGACCTCCACCAGGGCATGAATCACGGCCAATAGGCTGTCAACGAGAAATCCGTATTAGTCCTTCCAGTGTCATAAATGGGAAACTGGGTAACTCACGCAACCAGTGGTCTGAGATAGCTGAGCGGGCCTATATAATTGCACAAGATCAAGCACTGAACGTTCCCTTAATTCATCGACTTACGTGTCGTCAACCATGTCTCCATCACCGGTACAACCCCCTTCGAATGTGTGGTAGAGCCCAACTAAAGAGAAAATCAGTTGTCTTATAACATCATACTGATAAACCTCTTACGCCAATGTCCGGTTTCGTGAACAAGTGTCATTCCTGATTTTTCATGGACTAAGATTGAAACCAAATGATTTCCTTAGGGTGAGAATATTACTTACCGAGATTATAGGGCGCCTAAGTTATTGGATCAATTAGTGGTATGCATACTACCGGATTATATACGCACCCCGTTACCTCCCGGCAGAGTTGTGTAATCAATCACCACACCATCCAACGTAGGCTTGAATGCCCTGCAATCAGTACCAACATAGATGGTGAGTAGATTGACGTACGAAGTTCTGGTAGTCGGCGGGCATCGTTGTGTATCCGAGAATGGGATTAGTGGTAAAGCTGTGAATATGGATTGCCAAAAAGATCATCTATACGCCCTTGATTCAAGAGAGAGAAGGCTGACCTCACGGTGTAAACATTAAGGGCATTAGCCCCACCCTGACGAAGAGCCCCCTTGGCTTCCGCTTCGACTGGGGTCTTCTCGTATAGGCCATTATACCATATTGCGCTTTGTGATTAGGTCCGTAAGATCAGTGCCATGTATCACGAACGCGCACTCACTTGGAGGTCCGGTCAGTTCCGGTAAGCTGGAAGACGAATCCTGTGGGCGCATATTGTTCGTTCATGACAGTAATAGAATCGGTTATTTGTTCGTCAGGAACGTTTCCTTGGGAAGGAGCTATGATTATCTTGTCAGTTTCATCCTTTGATCTAGCTGCGCTAATATCTCACAATCGCCACTCGAAAGAACATGCCTATCAAGGTGGTATCACAGGTTAATCAAATGGATGCTTCATATAGGCCAACAGCTTCATACCAGTAGACAGGGATTGTTATACTTTGAACAACCTTTGCCCCCGAATCAGTGGGCAATCGAGCCTGAGCACTTGCAAGACGGGATTCCGCTATATCGATTTCTTCGCGAGTAGGATTTGTCCCGCAAGCTCTGACAGGCTCGCTTCTGGGCGCTGCCAAGGCACCAGCGATATAAAGTGACGTTACAATGATCTTGTAAAGCATGTTAGGAGGTGAGCTGTGGGGCGCTGAAATTATTGAACAAGAGGTTGGGGAGAATATGCATTTTATACCCAGAGCATTGAGGGGGATTCGCAGGCAGTACACAGCACCATACACTCATACGCACCTCACTTTTCATGCGGGTGGACACATGGCCAATGGTATCCACTTCCCATTACAATATTATAGCCGGTGGTTTTGTGGTGGGGCAATGGTAAATACCGAAGTTAAAATTTTCTTCACTTTGCCAAACCGGGATACCATTAGACGGGGACTCAAGCCTGCGCAGGGAAGTGAAAGTGGCAAATCCGATCCTGGCGTAGACACCCAGTTCACGCATTTGCTTGACCTACCCTGATATTGGGGAAAGGTGGGCCATGAGGCTACCTGGGAACATAAAGTGGACAAACTTTGGGTTCTAGAAGATATACACTTTCGAGTTATAGTAGCACTTAGTGGCTTGAGTTAGAAACGATGTCACCAGCACGTGATCGCAACGTTTCGGGAAAGCGGAGATTCGGTGACTGTGTCGGATTTTGAGGCTCTCTGCTGATTTTAAGACATGCATGTCTGGCCACCGTGTACCAATGTGTATCTAAAGAACAACCTTGAACTCTTGGGTTCAATATGATTAAACTCATAAACAGCTCCCACTGCCTTTTCGACCAGAGATCCCGATTTTGACCGTTATGCACATTTTCGTCGTGCTTTAGCAAGTCGGATTGGTCTGTAAGTTCAATTCTCCGAGAGGATAATAACTGGTATAAGTGGGTATATAGATATTAAAGTTACTACATGGTTCAATAGCAAAGCATAAGAAATGAGCCAACATTATGAGGATTTCAGTGTCAACTCGATGGGAGACCACTAGCCGATACCAATTAAATGGCTCTAAAGGTTGAGTAGAACGTTTTCATCCGAGAAATTTGCCCAGGGGTAAACTCAGTCATGCCTAAGATATAGGAAATTTGAATCAAGTTAACAATCAAGGAATTTCAAACACTAACAATCGTCGTCACTGTAGTCCATACTGATTACAGATTCATGTCAGTACACAAGTAATACAGCTCACCACCAGATTCGGCTTACTAATTATGAATCGGATCTTTGCCACCATTGAGACATGTATCGCGGCTTGTCGGCTATCGGCCAGATGCTTATGAACAGGTTGCCCGTATGGGAAAACACGAGTTACTCACGCATCCAGAAGTTTGATATCGTTGGGGAGGCCTGTAGAGCGGTGATTATCGAGCGCTAAGCGGCTTAAAAGAAATTAGGCGTACGTATCGGCAACCATATCTCCGACACCCCTACAACCTCCTTCAAAAGTGTGATAGAGTCCGACTAGAGCCGCAATTCAATTGACTGATAACAAAGGAGGATAATATAGATTAACTGCTCACACCAATGTCCAACCTCGTGAACGAGGGTCATTCCTGATATTCCATGGAGATTGAGCGCCAATTTGGATTCTGTATTCAGAAAGATGCTCACCCAAGTTGTACGGTGACTAGATCAAAATCAGTATTGGAACATCAATCACGTAACGAGGTTCATACTCACGAGGCTACCACCAGGCAAAGTTTTGTACTGTATCACCACACCATCCATTCGAGGCTAGAACACCAGGGAATGAGCGCTAATCATCCAAGCGATTGAATTGTGACAACCCACTTTATCCACATAATCAGAAGGCCAAGTGGAATACCCGAGAGTTCCTATGAACCTCTCATCGGGGACATCTGTAAAGCTAATATACATCATTCATGATGAATGGCCGTGGCCACGTGGGCTTACGGAACCGCTCACCTCGCGGTGTAGACGTTGAGTGTATTGGCACCACCTCGATAAAGTGCTCCCTTCGCGTCTTGTTCAACAGGTGTATCAAAAAATATTTGATTGAACCACGTTGCGCTATATCGACAAGAGCATCAATAATCAAAGTATATCCGATGCAATAGTGAGGCTCACTTTCGTGTTCGATCAGTCGCGATTAGTTGAAAGACGAATCCTGTTGGGGCATATCTTTCATTCATAACATCGATTGAATCCACTATCTGTTTGTTGGAAATGTTACCCTGAGCAGGAGCTACACATGTGGTTAACGTGGATCTGTTTGATCATGAAAGGAAATATCTCACTGCTTCCACTCGTCAAGACATGCCTAATGAGGAGATATACAAGTCGTCAGCGTTGTCGATCCGCTAGTGGGGTTCAGTGTCATCATACCAGTATACAGGAACTGTGATATTTTCGACAGTTTGTGGTCCAGAAAGATCCGGCAATCGGGACGGAATATTTGCAAGGCGTGATTCTGTTAAGGCAATTTGTTCTTCTGTACGATGATTTCCGCAAATCCTGGCGGGACGATTAGCGGGAGCCGTCAAGGCGCCGGTGGCATAGAGCGTCAATAAAAGGATTTGTGAAAGCATAATTAGTGGAATGAAGGTCTAATAGAATGATGGGTTAATGGAGGTCAGATGGAAGTTGATGAAATCAATATATACCAAGAAACTGCGCATTGAGGATTGAGGGTAGGGTGAGGCTCCATGTCCCCATTCGGTCAAAGGCCGGCTATTCACCGCATGGGCAAACACGAGCAAATGCCGGTCGAAAGAAAATCAACTAGGGAGTACGGTGCTGGGTCGTTCATGTTGAAAATCATAGTACTTCTTGCTATTTGCTGGATTATACAAAGCAAATTAACGATCAGACCTCTACTGTGGCGCATGCAGGTACGTACCAGTCACGGCTTTGATAGGTTTTGGCGATGTTCCAGGACACAGAAAAGCATCGAACTGCGGAACGGTCGGAAGAGAGCATGGGCAGAAGCACATCCGGCAATGTGTTGCAAGAAGTTGAATCGATGGAGCGTGCTTGAAGACTTTCCATGAATGTAATGATCCTGCCTTTCAAGCCGAGACCTGACTTCATCCTAAATGTTATGTTACTTTGTCACCCTCCTTTGTCTTGCGGATCTGTCCATTATATTAGTCCCTTTTGCAATGGTCGAAACATCTCTCACCAATCTAGCCATGTTACCACAGTTGCCTCCCATTCTGATCGACCAATCGCGATCGGCATACTGATATGCCAAGCCTTTCCTAAATCGTTAACTTGAGGCATAACCTGTTTTTCGATAAGATCACCTTTATCAAATTTGGCGTTAGTGTGTTTACTGTTTCCATTGATTGTCGAAGATTGTGGTTCGGGATAATAGTACCTGAGTGTACTCGAGGTCATCTCCAGCTATGGACTGAGTGATTTCCACACATTGGGGCGGCGTTGGATGTACCGGAAGGCTGGGTGGCTACTAATTACGCAACCGCAACCAGGTTTCGTAGTATAATAAGACGTTAAAAAAGCGTAAACTCATGAATCCACAACTTCACCGCATCATCAACGCGCAGGTTATATAAGCAATTAATCCTATGAAATGATTGGACTGTACGGTCATCAGGGAAGGAGGTAGATAATGACGTACATTCGATCATTCTAAAAATGGCTTAGCCTGGCTCACATTGCTTACGTCATCATCTCACCTAATGGTTTAAATGACAAGCAGGATATTGCGTGTGAGGATGCCGACATGCTTCCTGCCAGGTTCGACATGATTTAGTGATGGCTGCTCTTTTTGCGCCCACGAGGACACGATCCACGGTCACTTCAGGATATCAAGAGGATTAATCAGTCATTTCCGAACAAACCTGAGTGACATTGGCTAAGTTTTATCAAGATCTCATCCATCCATCATCTGTCAAGCTGTATGCATCGGCGATTCTATGGAGATGTGATGTTTCAGTCTCGACCACTGGGTCCTGCACGTGCATACAGCGACTAATCACATTCGCGTGGTTAACAAGCCTGAGGACTGTACCTGCTTTTTGTGGAAATTGAGAGCTGCCAATTTTGCTGAATGGCGTTTCACACTCGCTTGTTCATTATCTGACTTGGCTCAGTAGTTGGCAGCACAGAACGGGTATCAAATTTCCAAAGGGGTTGGGTTAAATGCCTCCAGTCTCTCGGTCTCTCTGGTTGTTCCTTGGTTTGAACGTGTTGGATCCCTGAACCGATTTTAATGAATTCGGCATCAGTCCACCGTTGCAGCCGTACAAAGATACTCCTCACGATTTTGGACCATCTTTCCGTCCATCTCTCTGCTTGCTTGCTTATTCTTGCAATCCGATTATTGGTGATGGCGATGGCTGCATGGGAGAGGCTGTACTCCCATCGCTCCGTCTTAGCCTCTCTCCATTCGCTTGGATGGTCAGGATTACGGCTTCCGTTTCTTAGGAGCCTGGCAGGAGGAACGGTCATAATTCTTTTGCTGCGTCTCCTGATGCGTTCCGGCAGACGAACAGCAGGCTTGCCTCCAGGTAAGAACATAAGGTTTTAGTGGATTAAACTCTACTGTATTATCTCGTCGATGTTCCCTGAAATTGGGCTGATTTGTGTCTAATTCGTTCCACCATTGGTGCTCCGTACAACAACATTGCCTTCAAGGTCCACCAACTGTGCCTATTTTCGGAAATGCTCTCATGCTCTCCACTGCGACACGGATGATTGATCATGACTTGTGAGTCCCATTTACAAACTTGACAACAACATGGTTCATATATTCCTATGATATCCAGGTTTCGAAAATTGGGTTTACAATACGGATCAGCTGTGTCACTCAAGGTCGGCAGCAAGGATGTGCTTATACTGACTGATGACGGTACGGCAATGCAAGAACTCTTTGGGAAGCGAACGGAAAACGCTTCCCGGCCGACATTACCGGGTCTTGATATAGCCTCAGGAGGGGATCACCCAGTGTGAGCGCCTTCAAAACCTTTTGTCTTGCCACTGACGATAATCACTTGTACATAGCTTTGAAAGAAGAGAGCATCGATGGAAGACAAATAGAAGATTTTTCACCCAGCATGTCATGTCAGTTCATGGTCGAGAACAATATGCACGGGTCCAAGAAGTGGAATCAACACAGCTTATCGTGGATCTCATGAATTCACGAGGAAACTCATATGAACTTCATTTAGGGAGGTTTGCTTTGAGTACTCTGACTACTATGAGTTGAGGCTACCTTTTCTGATTCAAATGAGGTCGCTTATCTAATCTACCCCTTAACTTAATAGCATATGGTTGGCGAATACCTACGATCTTCAGCAAGGAATTGCAGGATTTTCACGTATGCGTCATCTAACTATCATTTGAGTTGATGGTAATACCTTCTCTTGCAGCGAGTAGTTTTCGAGTGGAGCAATCTATTCCACTGGACTCTCTCTCCCCCAGTTCACGTTTGGCCCTGGCTCATCAAGTTCATCCCTCAATTTGTATTTCCTTGGAAGGCACGACTGAGACGTTTAAGGACGGTCGCTGACGAGGTTTATTACAGTAAGCTCGTCTGAATTGCATCATCGGGTATCTGATCTGAAGCCTACACACCAGACTTCATGAATAAGTCGAAGGAATTGGATGTTCAAGGGCGAATAGATAACTCCCTTGCACACAAGGTTCTTAGCGAGCAGAATCTGGTTGGAGTAGATGATCATTGGACGATGTGGCTGTTGGCCATCGTTCTTGAAGGTGGAGGTGACATTGTAAGCTGGCATTTGTTTCTTTATCTCCAGCGAACAAAGCATCCACTCAGAGATTATCTGAATAGGTCACCATCTCCTTACTCAATACTATATTGGCGTAACTATTGCAGAGTTTGCAGCTTAATGATGCTCTCACTGATTTGGCTCGTTCCTCTTACAGACTGCTGAAAGATCCTCACATCCAGAAACGCGCCCAAGCAGAAATAGACAGTATATGTGACGAAGATATGATACCTGTCTGGAAAAATTTCGAAGATATGCCCTACGTTAGATCTGGTCAGTGATCCCTGGAGTTGTCACACGTGCGAAAATGCTGAATTTCGATAAAGTTTGCAAGGAATCTGTTAGATAAGCAGACTTTTGAAATTATGTTCTTATCGCTTACTATAGCGTGCTGTAGCTACGTTGGCGACCACCCTTTCCCAGCGGCGTTCCTCACTTCAGTGAAGCGGGTATGTCGAACCTTGTGAATACGGATTCCTGGTTAACGCATTGTTCCAGACCAGACTTGGAAAGGACACTCGATACCGAAAGGAACTCAGAGTAAGTAACAATGCCACATTTTCTCATCTCCACTTCCTTAATCTTTCCCTTTATTGAAGTAATTGCTAGTGTCTGGTGAGTTTTCTCTCACTACCTGATCTTTTCGATTCCCTGGAACTTCACTACTTATGTCAAAGGTCCATCCACATGAACAAGGACCGATATAATGACCCAGAAACCTTCAATCCGGAACGATATATGAATCATGACTTAATGTCGGGCGATTACATGGCGCATCGAGATCCAAAGGCAAGGGATCACTTTGCATTCTCTACGGGCCGTCGGTCGGTACGTCGCGCCGCGTTGCGTAATTGCATGCCGATGTTGCCTACGAACTTGACTAAACATTATCTATCTTAGTGCCCTGGAGTATACATTGCGGAACAAGCCCTGTTTCTTGTTATCGCGAAGCTCCTGTGGGCATTCAACATCGTTCCACCAGAAAACGTTAAGTTGGAGGATATAGATACCAATTTTGAAACCGCTTACTATGGGAAACAGATAAAACGTCCGAAGACATTCCCAGTCAAGTTCGTATCAAGAGGTTTTAAACGAGAAGAATGTATAAGGAGAGAAATGGCCTTTTGCGAAGAGGGGATATTTGCGAAGACCCCTGGTGGGACTACCATGTAGCTCATAGTACGACTAGTACTAACGTACTGGTTACGCATATAATACTATAGCACTTTTTGCCACGTTCATGCCATGACCCATGAAGATTTGTTCTATGGTCTACTGTCACCCAAATGCTGTGCTGACCACAAACGTTTGTGGATCCACATAAGCTTAGCCACTGATATAACATAAGCTACATTACGCTTTGAGGCTAAAACACCCGTCTTCATAATATTGTATGCAATCAAGAGGCAAGCCAAAGAAGATCGATTCCGCTCCGTTCTCTATGTTACGTTATGCTGTTGAACACAGGTTCACAACGAATACAAGAAATCAGCTCAGCGGTTTGATACGGCGCATAGTACTACCTAATTTGTATGTGTCTTGATTAACTCCCGAACGCACGCGATTCCTCCGTGGGTATCTGTGTGAACACCTTGCCTTTTGCGTGTCTTTCCTCACAGTAATTACTCTGTGACGGCAACCCTGGAAATGAGTACACGACGTTACCGTACTGCTGGTCAAATTTGAGTGGTTTATAATCAATGCATTGTGATCTAGATTCTGTTCATTTGTGTACGGTTGTATCTACGATGCCCAGTTCGTCAGCCAAGCTTAAGTGGTCCGCCTTTGTTGGTTAGACTCCGCGTTTCAACAGCACATTCAAGTTTTAGTCCAGGGAAGACTATTGCAATTGATGGGGTGTTAGGAGACTCTCCACATGGTGCCGTACCTTCTATCTGGGGGCCTGATTACATAGGGATTGTCGGGCATAATATACCTCCACGAACTGCTGCCACGGATTCGCCATTGGTGGTAAGTATGATATCTCCAATCTTAGCAGCCATCAGGGATTTTCGATCATTACCCTACCACTCGGGCCTTTTAACCTCGTATGTCGCAGGTTCCTTTTTAAGATCTTCCTGGGACCCGTCCATAAGTCGCGTGGGCAAGACACGCTGTGCTGTTATGTCCCACTATTTCTTGCCTACTGGACTGGTTGGCCACGAGGACTCCTAATCAACCAGGTCCCCGTTCTTTTCTTCACCACAATTCAATCAATCTCTTAGAGCCCGATGGCACGTCACAATATACGAGTATTTCTTTCTAAGAAGCTGGGAGCTTCAGGAATCCAGTCCAAGTTCTTGAAACGATGCGACTTGAATGAACCTTCTGGTCGACAATATCCATTGTATTCTCATCAATCTGGACCATTACACCTTTTTTTTTTCAATTCAAGTAATCCACACGACAACAACATGACTGGAAGTTGATCAAACGCGGCTGGTGATTTTGGGTCTAGCTCCAGTGTCACTGGCAGGCATTCTGATACATGTTAGTTGGCACCGTTGCACACCGTTAATGCCGCTGCGCAACGCGGCAATCTACCTACCTCTACTTTCAATCAAAGTCATGTGATGTGCATGTGCATAGGGGGATACAATCATCGTGCGGATGCGGTCTGATTTCGGCATATAGGTACAATCGCAGATCTTGTACCTTCCCTTGAGTGTTTCTTACTTTGATTATGATTACTAGAACGACTACATACTTTTGGAATGATCCGCTCTATTCTACCCGCGCTCATTTCGTGGTCAATGATTCTTTGTTGTGTCGGTTGACTCCGATTCCCTCATAGCATAGGTCCTGTACCCTTGCTTCTTGCGGATCCTGGCATTCCGGCTCTTACATGCCGCATCAACTCTGTGCACTGTATACATCAAGCTCCGTCCTCCGCATTCTACGTATAATCTGTCATTCACTATGACAGTGAAATAATCGGTGAACTTTGATCACGGCAGTAGCTTCCTCCAAAGGGTGTTGAAGGAGCCAGTTTAGACCTTTAGGCTGACTGGCTTATGTCGCTTGTAAGCTGATGAGGAGAAACTCTGGATGAACCCGCGGCACAGATCGTAAGTCAATCGGGTAGCTTCATTGTTGCCCGTTGCCGTTGATGATCGTCTCCTTGCAGCGGATCTTAAGTGGCGCGATGACGGCAACGGTTGTCCCCGTCCACTCTTTTTACACCACCACGTTTCCCAGGATTTCTCCGACCTCTTGAAGTCTGCATTATTAATTTGCATTGTACGTCTAATTGCTTTGAAATGTAAGGTGGTCGCTTTGCTCTTGTCTCAACAGGTCCCTGTGTTCCTGACCCCGGCCATCCATTCTTGACAACGCTATGAGCAACACGAGATCATTATCCCCAGACCACTTGGAGTAACAGCAACTACAATCGAGATCTGCGATACCATCGTCACTTATGGCAACCATCCACGCAATATCGCACTAATTGAAGTGATTCCCAAGCACCTTGGCGGTTCTCAGGGGTTCAATCATGAATTTGGTTTCAGGCTTTTACTACAAGTTATAAAGGACTACGACATGAGCCAGCAAGCCATCACCCCCTCTCGACTTTCTTTTCCCACTTTCCTTTCTTTCTTCACCGTTGATCGGTACTGAACCAGGTGTTCATTTCCCCTTCAGTTTCAGCCTTCAAAGCATCACCTTCCTTTCCTTCTTCCTGCAAGGATCTTTAGATTATCTATCTTTCTCGTGATCATTCAACCATCATGCTTAGTGGTCTTCGCATTTCGGCAGCTTTCCTCGTTGCGCTCGCTCTTTCGGCTGACGCCCGAATTCGGATTATTGAAAGGGATGGCCGTGCTATCTTCCCCAGGTAGGTTGATTCGTCTAAGATACATCGTCCGTGCTAATCGCATTCACTCGGATCTTGAATAGACGATTTGGACAGGAGCAATGTGGCGGTTTATTTGGAGAACTCGGTAGTCTTCCGGGTTGCCCTGGCAATGTGTGCGGCACCCTTGCTGGTGCTGCTATCAGCAAACTCTTGGCTGCCAGTCCAGTACGTGTGAAACCGGGGTTATGAAGGGGACTTAAAAACTTATGGCCACTTTTCCAAATAGGTTTGTGATCAACAAGATCATGCTGACGCTATCATCGATGCAGCCAGGGCCCAGGATGCTGATGTGGCCGTTAAGATGATTGATATCGCCGTACGGTTCCGTCAGTGCGAGAAGAACACCCCTCCAGATTTTACGACTAATCCTCCGACACTAAGGTATGGAGTTGAACCATGTTCTGCAAACTTGTCTGACAATTGCTCTAGGAACTCGTTGTTCTGCCAAAAAGCACCCAAAAACGCAGAGCTGGACGGCTTGGTTCAGGCTCAAGATCCAGCTAACGATCCTAACCTTTTCTTTGATCCTGCCACGAAGGTTAGCTCACAGGGCACACATCTGACGTGTATCGCTGACAGACCATTCCAGACGACTGTAACTCTTGGAGCTCCTGGTACTATTCCTTTCGGAGGAAGTACTGGTGATGTGGAAACCCCATCTCAGGAAACGCCGGCTGGTGAGACGGTAACTTCCAGTGAAGTGGCTGCTACCACGACTGCGCCTGTGTCATCAGAAACCCCTGCAGTCACCGAAACCTGCCCTGCTGTAAGTCTACCTACCTCAATACGCCTCAGTACAATAATTCTCATCTCCTTTCTTAGGTTCCTACTGTCACTGTCACTGTAACTGCTGGTGTACCAGCTGAGACTGAGCAAGCTGCTTCCACGACCGTCAGTTCGCCAGCTCCCGAGGAGACTGGCAATTCGGGAGACAACACTGATACATCGGGAGAAGCTGATCTTTCGGGTGCACTTGACTTCGGTACTTGCACGGATCCCACTATCGAGTTTGGTCCTGCTTTCGAAGGTCGTGCTCTCAGGGAATTCACTTTCAAGCCTGTCAACAAGGCCGAATTCCCTCAAGGCTCCGCTCTTAACGGAAACATTGTCACCAATGCCGTCTGCAATGTAAGTTTTATTATGCGACCTCATGATACTGATACTGATACTCGTGCAACAGATTCTCAAGAACAACTGCAAGGCTCCTCAGGCAACCGTCGATGCTTGCGAAGCTGGAAAAGCTGCTTTCGCCGCGGCTTCAAAGGGCGCTGCTGCTGACGCCTTCAATTCTGCCCTTGGAATCAAGGTCAGTCACTTTGATTACTTTGAAGCAAAAACATTATATTTATAAGTGATGATTCTTTAGTCCAACTTTGCCAACGTCCCTGCTGCTCCCGGAGGTGGTCCAGGCAGCGTTGAATTGGCCACTACACCCAACTTCAACAAATGCTCTCCACCAACCATCATCTTCGCCGCTGGAATCGACGGTCGGGCAGAGGAGTCCTTCGTTCCCGAAAACCGCAATGATTTCACTCAAGGCTCTGCTTTGAATGGCAACATTGTCACCAGAGCTGTTTGCGATACTCTTGTGAACAAGTGTGATGCCAACCAGGTGGCAATTGATCAGTGCACTGCCGCACAGGCTGCCACAGCGGGATTGAGCGGACAAGCGTTCGCTGATGCGTTCAATGCTGTAGTTCTCCAGAATGTTGCTGCATGAACGCTACGCAAAGTCCCTTAGATATATCTTCACTACCTTTGATCTTGCATACATTTTTCACTGTATCTATCTCCCCTTCGCATATTGCATTCAGTTCTTTTCATTTCAGAGCGTTCCGTGTTGAGTGTCACCCCAATTTGTCGAATGAACAGGGCGCAATCGCGTATGGTCATGTTTGTCTTAACATTTCATTGTGGTCCAGCTTTACTTGCCACCATACCTCGAATTACGGTCAACATGTCCTCGCCGTCTAAGTACGCTGATCTTATTTTGATATATTTATCTTGGGCTAACTCCAGAAATCAGCGAAAACCAGCCTCCGTTGACAATAACAACTCGACGTATGTTGCTCCACGGTTCGCTCAGCTAGCCCGGGCCATCATTCTGACTACTCACAGGGAAGGAGGACATCATAAAGATTATGCTCGCGACTGATAACCACATCGGATACATGGAGCGTGACCCTGCTAGAGGCCAGGACGCCATTAATACGTTCAAGGAAATCCTGGAACTGGCTGTCAAGCACGATGTAAGAGGTCACGTAAAATTGATAGCATTGATAATTAACACATATTGATAGGTGGACTTTATATTGCTCGGTGGGGATCTCTTTCACGAGAATCGACCATCAAGGGACTGTCTTTACAGAACTATCGCCCTCTTACGCGAATATACGCTGAGCAACAAACCTGTTGAGGTAGAGTTGTTGAGTGATCCTGACGAGGGTAAAGCTGAAGGTTTCAGGTCTGTCTTACAACATACTCTGCATAGTTAACCACCTTAATCCAACATTTCTTAGTTTTCCAGCGATTAACTATGAAGACCCGAATCTTAATGTCGGAATACCCGTATTCTCTATCCATGGCAATCATGACGACCCTCAAGGTGCTGGACCAGTAAGTACTTCATGTCTTTGGTTCAGTAATTTCTCGAACTGAAAGTGGATAGGAAGGAGCGCTGTGTGCATTGGACCTTCTTTCTGCTACTGGTCTAGTTAATTATATCGGAAAAGTTGATCTGCCGTCATCCAATGAAGCAACTCAGCCCACTGGAGGGATACAAGTTAAGCCCGTTCTGCTTAGCAAAGGAAATACTCGACTAGCTATCTATGGGGTCGGAAATGTCAAGGATCAGAGAATGCACTACGAGCTACGAAGCAATAGGGTCAGAATGTTTATGCCTAGAGATAAAGATAACTGGTTCAACATATTGATGATTCATCAAAACCGGTGCGTTAAGTGGTGTCAAGCTCTCTATTAACCTCTCATCGATGTCAACAGCGTCAAACATGGGCCACAGGAGTCGGTACCTGAGGGGATGTTTGATGATAGCATCAACTTGGTCGTATGGGGCCATGAACATGATTGTCGAATCGTACCCGAAGAGGTGGCTGGAAAACCGTATTATATTACGCAACCTGGTTCATCCGTAGCCACTTCCTTATCTGATGGCGAGGCTATTCCAAAGTAAGCGGATGTCCCATTGCAAGTTACATTTCATCTCATCAGTTTCCTTTCAGGAAAGTGGCACTTCTGGAAATCGCTGGACGAGAATTTCAGATGACGCCAATTCTCCTGCGAACTGTTCGACCATTCGTGATTGAAGAAGTTGTCCTTTCTGAGGCAGCCGAAGAAGAGAGCTTTTCTTTGACCGAAAAAACAGAAATCATCAAGTTTTTGAGATCAAGGGTCCATCTTACCTTCACCCACTTGTCCCGATAACATCTGACGATTAGTTGCAGGTCGAAGCGCTTATTCAACGCGCTAGTCAAGAATTTGCAGAAAGAAATGCAGCCGCAGTTAGCAATGGGGAAGAACCCTTGGAAGATATGCTACCACTTGTTAGGTTGAAAGTGGATGTAACGGGTGTTCCAGAAATGGGTAATCCAGTTCGTTTCGGCCAGGAATTCCAAGGAAGAGTAGCAAATCCAAAAGATGTCTTGGTGTATCAAAGGGCTAAAACGGCAAGCAGGAAATGTGAGTACAATGTAGTGGCATGATGTCGATTTGCTCATGGTCCATGTTCGTGTTTAGCTGTCAAGATGAACGTTCCGGAACTTTCAATTGATGATCCCAATATCTCGATCTCTGAGAGACTGGCCAAAGTTCGGGTTGAGCAATTGGTTGAGGAGTATCTTCGTGCTCAGGAGCTTCAGCTCATAGGGCAAGGTGGCATGCATGATGCTGTTCAAATGTTTGTGGAGAAGGATGATAGTACTAGTATTAAAACGTGAGTACTTGGTGCTACAAGCCGACAAGTCGCTAAGTAAAGAACAATTGGATTATCAGCTATATTTTGCAATCTTTGAAGCATATATTTACAGGTGTTGAGAGGAATGATATTGATGAGGATGAGCTCGAGGAAGCGGTATATGTTGTTTCACCAGCTTTTTTAGCCTTTTGACCTATCGCTATTACTTTTCAGCTCATCAAAGCGAGAGAACAGGCCGAAATCCAATATAAGGAGCAGTTAGAAAAGAAAGCAAAGGTGAATTACGTTTCCTTCTAGGGAAGGATACACCCATTTTAACCTTTTCTAGTCCAAATCTAAAGGAAAAGAAAAGGAAGCCGAAGAGGATCGAATGGCTGTCGATTCCATGGAAGAGGATCCTGATGATTACAGAGCTGGTAGTGTGAACAATGATGACTCGGAAGAGGAGCCAGCACCCCCACCTAAGAAAAGGGCCACGACGACGAGCAGGTCGAAGAATGCTGTTCCCGCAACTAAATTGACAACCTCCGCTAAATCGAAGTCGTCTGGGAATGGTAAAGCCACCTCAAAGAAAGGACTGGTGAGCAAATCAAGCATTGGTTTCGTGGTAAATTCAACACAAATGCTCTACATTGCTATATATAGTTCATTGATGACAGCGAAGATGACGACCAATCCTTCCAGGGGAGAGAAGAGGAGGAAGAGGATGAGGAAGAAGAGGAGGTGCCTAAAAAGAGGATAAATCGCTCTGCAGTTCTGAGGTAAAGGTTGCGTTTACCTGATATAAATGATTGCTAAAACCACGCCATCATCTAGCGCCCTCGGTAACAAGGCAACAAAGAAAGCTGCCCCCAAAAACCAGACCACCACGCGTTCGTCAAGAACCACCACCGCGAAGTCCACAGCGGCTACCAAATCCAAAGGGAAAAAATCACAGGCGGTAAGTATCGAAACAGCGCAGTGTAAATGCATATCCTAAACTGCCTCATTATTGAAGATCGAAATCAGCGACTAAGTATTGATGTAAGATTGTAGAGTAGATGGGACAATCATGGGTTTTGAGCTCCGCTATAAGTAAGGGTTCTGGTCCAAACTTCTACCGCTCCCAAGATATCTGTCGGCCAACATCAGAATGCCAGTTTGTCAGTGAGAACTGTCGAATTACGCTAACGTTGTATGCGAGAGCAATGGAGCAAGAAGATCCTTCATCCCTTCACAGGTCTGTAGTGAAGTCAACGTATGAAATGATTGACTAAGCGTGGTCGGATGATAGGGAGATTAAAGGTCTTCTTCAAGACTACAGAAAATCACTTCAAAACTCTACGCCATGGGACAGAGAGCTAGAATTCCAGAGAAACAAGTAAGAGGCTTCTCTGATTATTCAGTCATGTTGACTGACGTAACCGAAACGCAGTATTCGTCGGCGTATGGTTCATCTTATCTTTACATTTCCCCATTCTCCTCAAGCCCAACATGTTGAAACCCCATTATGGCTCGACACCTCACACGCCCTCATTAATCTGTACCGTCAGCGTATGTCCGTTTTGGATAAAGCATCCTCAGCCAATCCAGCGGGTGCTGCCCGCCCTCATGCTGTGGAACTTCGCAAGCTTCTCAATAAATTCCGCTCCTTTCTATCCGCAGAAGAAAGCTTTTGGAATGGCTTTGTATTGAAGATTGTTCGGACATATGGTTTAGAGGAAGCAAAGCCAGCTCTTTTGGCCCTTAACATTACATCTCCCGATCCGGTAAACCCACAGGCCGATATATCCCAAGGAGCTCCTCATTCTTCCCCATCCCATCCCACGCCAAGTAGCTACAAGCAACCCTCAGAAGCCTTAACACCGGAGCAACGTGCGAAGAAATTGGAACTCGTTCACAAGGTCCTCATCTGTCTAGGTGACCTCGCGAGATACCGAGAACAGTATAATGAGAATAATGGGAGGCCCAAAGCTGGAAAGAACTTCCATAATGATGATTGGGTACCAAAAAAGAATGCAAGAGGCGGAAGACGTGGAGCCCCAGCTGCGATTGCGAAAGCAAGAGACTACACTCGGGCTGCAGAATGCTATCATCAAGCTAGGCTATTACTTCCTGATAACGGTAAGAGCTTATCTGGGCATTCTGATACATTGCTGATATTATCGCTGGTAGGTAACCCTTCGAATCAATTAGCAGTACTCGCGGTCTGGAGCTCTGATTCCTTCAGCTCCGTATATCATTGTTATCGGGCGTTGTGCGTTAAGAAACCATTCCCGACAGCTCGAGAGAACCTGGAAAAACCTCTAAAGAAGGCTCTTGAGTCATCACGACAGGGCGAAGATGTTCAACAAACGCCTGTGGAGGCATTCAAAGAGTCAGTTATCTTACTACACGGATTGTGGCATTATAAACCAAGGTGAGTTTCCTATGTGGAGCTGATGCATCTGTGCCCTGGCTAATATTCCTCTTTGCCCCAGTTCCTCGAGCATCCAGAAACACGCGAAAAAGGTTATTTCGTCGTGGTCAAGTCTCATCTCCAACCGCACCCTACCCTCCGAAATCATTGTCAAGACTCTGATTCTCTCTCTCGGTGCACTTTGGTGCGTGCGAGCCTTCAGTCCAACACTTCCTCTTCATAACAGTACCCAAAACACTCGACCCACGGAGAAAACCAAGACAAGCAAAGACAGCGAGCCCCTCATTCTGATGCATATACTCGACCTACTACGTTCATTAATGGAGATCGGCCTCGTGGAAGTGGAAGAAGCTCACGCATCTGAAAATGGTGCTGTTCCTCTTGAAAATGGCGATCATCACTTGGCTTTAGCCCAAAGAATAACCGCCGCGTTCCGCCGGACGCTACCGGCACTTCGCATCAGCTTCAAATGGGTCAAGTCAAACCTTGAATACATCAATAGAATCACCGATGGATTAGGCCCGAATCACGCTGTGACTGAAACATTTTGGACAATATTCTCAAAATTTGCGCAGTCACTAAGCAAGGTTTTTCCTCTCAATCATTTACCACGCCGTGATATAATCCTTGAGGAAGATGCAGATATGCGTGGATTTCTGCCCCTCAAACGATCGATGGAAACTGTTACTAATACCCTGGAGAATGAAAAAGGGTCTCAACCAGGCGTACATCCTAACGAGGAACAGCTGATGAGGATTGGAGATCTCTTGGTGGATGCAAACCTCACTTTACAAAGCCAGGTATTCAGATATCGATCATCCACGTATTTTTTTTACTAATTGTATTTGTAGGCACTACCTGTTTCGCTAGCGGATGTATTTCCGGTGGATCAGAATCTACCTTCGGCTGATCTATCAAATCCTTTAGGATCTCATACTGTGCAGGTGCACTCTGAAGACCCTGCAGAGGACGAAAGTGATCTAGCTTCGCACCGGCCAGCTGCGGGCGATTTGGAAGATGAGGATCGTGGGTTATCTACGCCGGGCACGCCCTCGAATAGGCAGGAGTTCACAGAAGGGGATGACGACAACTTCACAGTCTCTTCGAAGACCGAGGATGATCCTGTCAACTTGGCTATGCGTGCCACTCTTGACTCGGAGAACGGGGACGATGAGGACGATGACGAAGATATGGTCGTATATCGGCCCAAAGTACCCACGGTCAGCCGTTCCGCTACCCAAGCCCCTCTGGTTGTGGGAAGGTAAGACATAATCACTTCCGTTGATGATTAGCCTGATAGTTATTTTAACTACTACTGTCAGTAATCACTCAACGCAAATACCAACGTATCCAGTAATAGCAGCCCAGACGAAGCCATCCGCACAGACATATGAAATCCCCACAACTCCCCCCGCAAAACCAGTAACAGCCCAAGACTTGCTCGCCCGTGCCATGTTAGGCGGATTCAGCCCATCGTCCAATAGCAGCACTCCGGGGATTACACCCTCCACTTCATCGAATCCTCAGAATCACGGTAGTCCGTCACGAATCGGAGGTCAGCGAAGTTCAAGTTTGACTAGACAAGCGACTTCAACTGTTCAACAACCAATGCTCTTTGGTGGGTCGGGCTCGGTTTGGACCCCTGGACCTAGCGTATCACCTATTAGCCCGAACTCGGGGCCCATCTTGCCTACTACTCACCCATATGCGGTACCTCAACAGCATATAGCGCACGGGTTTCAGCCGTGGCCCACTCGGCCTCAAGATATGGGCGTTGGTCTGACGGGCATGAATGGTCAGATCTCAAGATTGGATGGTGCATCATCTCCACCTGGAACTAGCTACCAGGTCCTGACAGCACCTTTGTCACCTCATCTTCCGGCCCATGGATCTTTCAATCCTGCTGTGGGCTCTGGCCTGAGACCCTCAGGCTATGGAGATCCTACTCCCCTGACGTCTTACAATGATGAGATCCAATCATCTCAATACCCTGTTCAACACCAGCAATATGCGTTTCATGGGCCGTTTTCTTCCACCCCCGCACATCGGGCCTGGGGATAATCGAAGCTTCGGGTACTATTACCTATCGCGATGAAAAATGGCTTGTAGGGTGTGTTAAGTTTTATGATAATGGTGTATAATTGAACTGAATGTAACTCCTAATAGCCCTGCCGAATCGGGTAACTGCCTGAGATCTTAACGATCGGAGATATGTTGGTATCTCGGACACTCCTTAAATTCCTTTGGACAATTATTCCAGTATGTTGGTTCTCGTCAAATTTTGGGTCTGTTTGAGTTATTGGTGAAAGACTCATATAAATGAATTGCGTATATTATCGGTATCCGATGTTTATGTCTTTATCTTTTGAACTGAATCCGCATTACACTTAAAGCTTCGCTTCTGTTGCTTTTGCCCTTTTTTCTTCTTCTCTTCTTCTCCGAGCAATGAGTGCCTTCCCGACACGACTGCTATTATCCCTCCCAAGCCTTTGGGATATCCATTCTCCGATGTCTGTTAGTTTATCTAACTCTACCCCTGTTGAATATCCAGTACCGTGCAAAGCGTGGACAATGTCCTATGATCCGAAATCCATGTAAATTCCATGCACCCGCATTTAATAGTCAAAAATAAAGAACCAACCTCCGTAGCCACATTTCCAGTTGCCCCTGGTGAATAAGGGCCTTGAAAGTAACGTTCATCAGTCAAAATTTAGCGGCGACACGGTCAATTAACACGTACAACCCCCTAGTCCAGCAACTATATGGGTACAAAGGACGGGTGAGCACGGTTAGACAGCTAGTGACGATGGATCATCTCACCTGAACTATCTACGGTAGGCACACCTGCCTGAACTGCCGCTAGTGAATTAGCTACCCCTAAGCAACGAAGCATGATGAAAATTCAATTGTCTCAAAAGGGATTGAATGTAGTTACCCATGCCATAGGTGTCATGCATCTTGGAAAGAAATTGAAATAGGATTTAGGAGATCTCTAATAGTAGTAGACAAGACACTTACATGGGCCTGAAGAAAGACGGAGTTAGTTCGTAGTTAATCGTAGGTAATGATGTGACTTACAGCCAGTTTCTCTATTGGCACCTCGCTCGAAACGGCATTCAACATGGCTTCCACCGTTGTTGGTGTTCCGGTCCCAACAGTATCCCCCAAGCTCACTTCGTAACAGCCGAGCTGATTCAACATCTTGGCTACATCCCTTACTTTAGTAGGTTCAATTTTCCCTTCAAAGGGGCAGGTAATCACGGTTGAAACATATCCGCGTACTCGAAGACCTTTGAACCTTGCGAGCTGCATCACCGGGACGAGTCTATCAATTGACTCCGTTATAGAACAATTAATGTTTGCCTTAGAGAAAGACTCCGATGCGGCAACAAAAACGGCTATTTCATCCGTAAGTGGATGCCCATGGTTCCCCGAAGGTGGATGCGACTCCAGTAAATCCACCAATAGGTCCAACCCCTTTAAATTGGGTACCAAAACGGGATATCTGATGTGGCGCTTATGTTGAATCTGCTTTAGTACATCTGCTGTGCCGGCCATCTAAGAACCGAGCTTGGTAGTCCTCGCTATCGCATCATTGAGTTTGTGGGACATACCTGAGGTACCCATTTTGGGGACACAAAACTACCTGATTCTATCACTGTTAAGCCTGTCCCAGCGAGTCTGTTGATGAGTTCTGCTTTTACTTCGGCTGGGATCGAGGTTTTCTCATTTTGCAACCCATCCCTTGGTCCAACTTCAACAATTTTCACTTGTCTCGAGCTCCCAGTTGCAAGACACCTCGATAATCGTGCTGCTCGGTGAATACTGGAGGAGTTCCTGGTGAAAAGGGTAGCCATGATAGGTATGGGGGATTTTTGGTAGCGGTAGCAAAACCTAAAAGTCAAGATCCGTTTCATTCATCCACGTGGGAACCACTGACAAAGTCTAATCCCACGTGACTAGAGGAAGCACATCATTTACAGATCTCATTGGGTTATATTGAAAACTGTAAGAGATACTTCGTTTCGTACTCCTTCTCCATTCAGTTTCAACCATCGTCCGAGACGTGGTTCTTGTCCAATTCCAGCTACCAGTACTAGATATCTCATAGCTCTGTTTGGCTTGTGGCTCAGTTCCTCAACGTCGGTTCCGGTCCCTTCTTCAGAACCATTCGGACTTCGGGGCCGCTGAAGCCACTGAGCAGGATCCAGAGCTCCAGGGGGTGGAGTTATCAGCTGTAAAGAATTCACGAAACCTGGGGTCGCGATCGATGTGATAGGTGTGAATGACCGGCATTTGGAATCAATTTTCCACATCCGGATATAACCGTCCCACGACCCTATTACCAGCATTCGAAAGTTGTTTGAGGATATTCTAAGCGAAAGAGGCCACATGAACTTACCAGAGGCAAAAATGTCAGAGTATTGTAGAGACCCGAGCGCAGTTATCCATCTGGGTGACGTTATCGATCGACCTGTTTCTGTTGGGGTTTCTTGCAAGCCATGTGCAAGAGGCTGGGTGAATAGTGGTTTCTTCTTTGATGTATTCCAGAGACATATTGAACTATCATAGCATCAGCTCAATCATACGGCTCCACCTTCCAGTAGCATTACTTACCCACTATCTCCACCACTCAGAAATGTAGTCTCGTCAATCATTGCAACAGTGTCAATGCTACCTTCGACAAAGCTGTCGCTATCCTTCGGTCCCTTGCGCCGTGAATTTCCAACTTCGTCCTCGTCGTCAGGTTCTAAACCACCTCCTTCCAGCATATCCCTCAATGCACTCTTACCGCCACCCCTAAACACCAACTGACTTTCCTCGACCACTTTCCAAAATCGGACACTTCGATCCCTCCCTCCAGCAGTTATCGCCGTCTCGCTTCTCATGCAGTCGATGGATGATATCGAATCCTGGTGACCGAACAACGTCTCGACATAACCAAGTACGCTAGGCGAGATATCGAAGATCTTGACAGTGCGATCATACGAAGCAGAATATAGCTGGTATGACGCTTTTCTAAAGGCTACGGACTGTGAAATCTATCAGCGGTAATTCTTCTTCACATAACACTACTCACAGAAACCGAATCTTTGTGACCGGTGAACGTCTTGAGCCATTTAGCTCCTGTAGCATCCCAAGCTACAAGATGCCTATCCCTGCCCCCGCTCACAAGATACTTCCCATCATAGCTGAGAGAAAGAGCAAAAACCTGATCTGTATGACCTTTGACTGGTTCTTGTTCCCTTCCCTTCCCCTTGGACAAAGGGCGACATTTTGGGATCGAGAACACTTGCCGTCCAGACAAGACGTCCCACTTCACGATTGTACCCTCTTTTCCTGCGGAGAATAGTATTTTTCCGTCCTCAGAAATCACAGCACAAGTGACAGGAAGTCGATGGCCGCGGCGTAGGTGAAGTGTCTGCTTTGATGACAATCTAGTCGCTAACTGAATCGAGGTCAGACTTTATATATTATCCATGGCTTGGGCAATATTACCAGATCTGCGATGAAGAGATGAACTTTGCCCGCGTGCTCGAGCTACTTGACATGAATGATAAGAGTCAACTCTTTTGGAGAGGAATGTATGTTGCCTACGTACTACGTCCTGTTGTAGTCTAGCTTCAATCAATTCTCGGTCTATATCAGCAGCGTCATATTCCCCCTCTCCTAATGGCATAAATATAAGCTATTTTTCTTCAACTAGACCAGTGGTACACACCTAAGCCCTTCTTGATCTCGTCAAGATATAGCTTCGCCAGGCGAAGCCTCTTTTGTGCAGGTGTTTCTAGCTCATCTTCGTCTTGATCGCTTTGCTTCGAGTCAACATCCGAAGCGCGTAGATCATCATCATCGAATAATCCTTCATCGTCGTCATCTATATTCGCGCCGTTTTGTCTTCCTTTGGGAAGGCCTCTAACTTGAGAGGTTCTGGCATGACTCGTCGTATTTTTGATCCTTCCTGACGTAGTTGGGGCACTAGCGCGCTGCCTTTTTCGTTTATTGTTGGACTGAAAGAATTGGTCGGGCATAATGCCACTGGTTATAGTGTAGGCAAACCTGCGACTGCCATACTAGCAAAACCAGAGAAAATTGAAATTTGGGCGCAATGTCGAGCAGGTTCTCACGATGCACGTGATTGGGATCACAGTTCTCCTAACGCAAGATCTAGAGTTAACGTATCTCTATCGATCTTATAGCGCTTTATGCTAATGCATAAAGGAACGACTGACGATATGAACAAGGACCCTTGGGATCAACTTACTCTGGTGAAGAGATATACATGGAGTCGTTGACGATAGGGTCAGCTCAACACAGGACTTTCTTTCTAGAATCCAAGAAAGAAAAAGGAACATATTCCAGAGGACTGGGATGACGAAGATATAGAAGAGGCTCCAATGGATACGTCAACACTCGACACGGCCAACAAAATCGTATGGGATGAAGCGTAAGTTCGTGGTTCGTGACTGATTGTTCCATAATAAGAACCTGGTCCATAGAAACTCAAAAGAAACCGTGTATGGCATCGCTGTTGCATCAAGTTCTTCGGCCAGCAATACGATTGCCGCCGCAGCAAATGCTGCTTTCTCTGCCCAACCCAAGCGGGTCATTCTAAAGCGTCCAGCTGGATCTTCACCTCCTACTTCTAATCCGAGTACGGAATCTACTCAGCAGAAGTCATTGGAGGACAGACAAGCCTCATATCAAGCTGCAAGAGAGAAAATATTTGGGTCCTCAACTGCTGATACCTCGTCCCAAGGGCCAATACCCACATTCACATCCATTGCCAATAAAGAACTTGAAGCACCCCTGTCTAAATGGCGGGATCCTTTTGGACCAAAGATCGGACCAGATGGTAAAGTCACTCGAGGATTCATTGCCAAGAGGGAACCGGGAGTCGGCTCGCCGGCACCTCAATCTCTGCCGGAATCAAATGACTTACTCACTTCCTGAATTGGGTGTTGAGCTTCTCCTCAGGAATTACATTCTTGGAATAGTATATCAACGAAAATAAAGAATGATTTACATCTGGGGCGGTGATTGAATAAGAACAAAGTCTAACCCCTTGAAACTTCGTTTAGAGAATTTCACGTTACCATCGATTAGCCATCACTCCGCTCGATTTCTACACTCAGTAGCATGCACAGTCATCACTCTCATTCGGGCCAGTTCTGTACTCACGCTCAAGGTGATCTTGAGAGTGTGATCAATGAGGCCATCCGGCAAAAGTTCAAAATATTTGGTCTATCAGAACATGTTCCAAGATATAGGGATGTTGATTTGTACCCTGGAGAGGTTAGTTTCGATACACCATCAACGTAACATAATTTCACTGCTGATGCCGGCCTCGTGTATATGCTTGCCGTGTATCTCCTTAATAGCAACCATTGGGCGGGCTTTTTCATCTCCGCCAGCTATTTTCGTCATATTTGGTTGAATCACATCGGCTTCGGTCCATTTACAGCTCCCAGATCGACATAATTGTCGGACTGGAGACCGAACTCATTACAACCCGTGATCTCGACGAAGTCGAGTCTATCCTGAGGATCCACAAAGACCAAATCGAATACCTCGTTGGAAGCGTGCACCACGCGAATGAGATTCCCATTGATTTCGATGAGCCAACATGGAGGACCGCTGTGGAGAGCTTTCAAGCTGAGAATGAATCTTCGGGGGTAACTACTCCGCCGCCTGGGGAAGACCTAGACCTCGACGATGGCAAGGTGGCGGCATACCTGACTTCCTACTTTGATGCTCAGTTGTTGCTCATGCAGCGACTCCATCCAGAAGTAATCGGACATTTCGACCTGTGCCGATTGTATCGACCCGGTCTACGCCTTGATTCAAGCATTAGCTCGGATATTTTCTCTAGGATCGAGCGAAATATAGACTATGCCATCTCGTATGGAGCTCTCTTTGAATTAAATGCAGCGGCATTCCGAAAGGGATGGGCAACAAGTTATCCCGGTGAAGATATTCTCAATGTGAGTCCTTAAAGTCTCCAAATGGGACGCCTCGGGCTGCTCGGGTGTCCCGTTGTTGAAATCTTTAATCTGTTGTCACTAACGTGATAATTCTTCATTCATCACGCCTGAATGGGGTCACGTAGTTGATCCTGAGCAAAAATGGACGCCTTTGTTTGTCGGATGATTCACATGGTCCACAGGCAGTCGGCCTCAACTATCGCCGATTGTACGATTACTTGAAGAAGTGCGGAGTTCAGGAGTTGTGGTATTTAGAAAGGGTTGACTCAGCGAATATCAGTTCAAGCGATAATAGAAATAACCCCACAGTGGATCGAGTTGGTGATGCATGGTCGAGAATGGTCAGGCCTAAAAAGGTTCAGGGTGATTGGTGGAAAGATCCTTTTTGGCTACAGCTAGTGGGGGAAGTGGAATAAAGGCGAAAATGCCTTACTGCGGGTCGTGATCGGAGCGCGTATCTGTAGGGTTGGGGGCCTCATGCACAACTTACACAACTGATATCATTTTCATTACATATTTACTACGCATGATGTGTACCGACGATTGAACCTTGATCGAAGGTCTGTTAGGCGGCAGCAGCGACTTCCCACAGGTAGGTACCCAACAACTTGGTCTAAAGTGAGGAAAAGATCCAATAAACGGAAGCTCCACCGAGTAAATTGAAACATTCCATACCCCTTCAATATAATTCGAGGTGTCAAGCTTCTCGTTGGTAGAGCTGCCATGAATTAAGCGTGTGAGAAAAGGTGTTGCACCCTATGCGGATGATTACAATCAAAGCTTACTGGGCACCGTCGTCACCTCGGCCCATCGGGAGTAGCAATACGTTCACGCCTAAACAGATGAAGCACACCAATAAGCAAGATGACATCGCCTCCATAGCTCGGTCAACTGTCTCACCAAGTGCTTCAGCGAACGTCAAAGTTACTGGAATGCTTCCACCCTCCCGTGTGTAGTCTGGTGTCTTTTTGTATATTGCCTTTTTGGAAACAATGCTCAAGGTTAGTGGTGGAACATACATTGGAAGAGCACCTCCGACCTCCGTTGCTTTCCTTGCTGCCACATAGTTCCAATGATTAGGGTCCGCACTGCATTGCGAGTGGTGGCGTCAACTAATGTAAGTACCACGTCACACCAAAAGTTTGACACATACACCCATGGTTTCCCGCCATGTAGGTCAATGACCTCCAACTTGTTCTTACTTCCCAGCTTCTTGAACTCCTCTTTGATGTAATTGACAACAAGGTCTCTAATGTTGTCTGGGGTCATGTTAGGGACAAGACGGATGGAAAACTTGCCGGTCACTTTGGCAGGAATCACCGTCTTGGCCCCAGTGCCGTAGAAAGCACCTTCGATGCCATGAATAGAAAGGGAAGGATAGCGCATTCGCCCCATTAGAGCAGTGGCTTTGTCTGATGATAGCGCAACAGCTGCCCCCACCGATTGCTCAACATCCTTCATTGTCATGTATTTCAGCCCATTACGGTGCCTTCGTAGCAAGGAGAGGACATACCGCAATGCTATAGTCGAGCACATCGTATCGAGCCCTGTCATAAAAGCAAACTAAGTTCGGAGTATTCCGATTTAAGTGGATCGGTGAATTACTTTTCTTCTTCAGTCAAAGGAGCAACGAGCTCATCGAGCCCAGGAATGAGGATCTCTCCGGAAGGTTTGACAAGCTTGCTAAGCAGGGTTACAAGGTCTGTCATAGGCTAAGATTGCATGCCAAGTGACGTTCAAAAACATCATTCATATGTTTCGGGGGATGGAAGATTGCACTAACCTCATGCACCATGTTTCCAAACACGCCAGAGTGAAGATCTCTTGCAGGACCAGCCACCACTATGCCGAAGTACGAAAGGCCACGAAGGCCGTATGTGAGACAAGGCTTCACGAAAAACATCAGTATTGAAATGCCAGTATGAACAGCAGCCACCTCACCGTCCGATCGTTCAACCAATAATTATCACTGATACAGACGGCATCCACGCCATGGAAGTACTTCCCGGGTCCGGCCTCTGCTTTGATCAAGTCATCGAGTCCTTCAGACCCGCTTTCTTCCATTCCTATGTTCCGAGTAGTGTTTGGGTCATCAATTAGTTACGCAAACAGGCACATGGGATGTCTAGCAAACTTCAAAGAGGCAACTTTGTAAACGGCGGTAGGGGGTGGTGGACAATTAGGGCGAAAGATGTAGCCACCATCGAGCGCCACAAATCAACCCTGACCGCAGGTCGAACGACTCTCAAACTTCGCTTCGTGTATAACCACATATCGGAAGCCGAAGAAGCACGAAGCCATGCATGCAATTGTGACGAGCATGCCACAAAAATGCAGAATGAACACGCAGCATTGGTGTCGAGGAGACGAGGGGAAAGGAATCTGGATTTCGAACGGGAAATCGTCATGAGGGTCAACTTCTACATACCTTCGAAGCAAAACTTGAGATTGACCGGTAACTCAACCCCCAACTTCACATGAGCCTCCAGGACGTTGATCCAACCAAGAAGAGGGCCTTCCGAATAAAACCGAATGCGTATGTTCGATATAACCGCGAATTTTGTGGAGCAAGTTGATAGCGTTTAAACAGGCGATAAGCAAGAAAAGGGGTGAGTTAGCGAATGAAGGCAGTGGGATATTATGCAGACGATAAACTTCGCGTCTGGACTCTTTTCTAGCAACTTCAGACATTGTCAAACGGGGTTAAAAGCTAACCTTTATCGTCAGTAGCTCCCCGCCCATAGAGTCTTCCAGTTTTGGGGTCTGGTGTAAGAACGAAGGGGTCTGTATCCCACCCATCAGTGACTAGCGCCTAAGTATAGCAAGGGTGGGTACCGCAAGAAGAACGAGTCATTGCCGCGAATCAGCATTTGTCTTTGAAAACCTCGAGAGTCTAAGATCACATAATATTCGAGCTTTTACTCACCGGCTGAACATCATAGTGGGCATAAAGGAGGATGGTCTTTTTTTTCGGATCACTACCCAATGTTCCCAAAATAGCAGGCGGTAACGGAAGCTCCTGACCGTCCAAATTTTGCGTTCCAAGCTCGGTGGTTTTTACATTTACACCAAGAGATTCTAGTTCGGTCACTAGGAACTTGGCCATGGCAAGCACATGTTGCCGATACGCAGCGTCACCGCTAACACTGAGCGGGGGCGTTTGTTAGCTCAGGGACGTAGAACAAAACAAAGAATTGCACGGCCCGTAAGCCACAGTCGATAAGCGTGACGATCGTTTGGATCCAATCATCACCACCACAATGCATGTTTGGGCTTTTTAGATACTTACGATGGGATAGCTACCGCTTTGGCTAGTCGCTGGATGAAGGAGTTGGAATTGCGGTCGATATACTCATATATTGAAGGAGGAATGGTCATATTGTCGAATGGAGTTTGGGCGCTGCTTTGCCGAATTGATGAAGGAATTTAGCAACAAAGTATAAAGGAGGTCCAAAAGATGTGTAGATAAGAGGTGGAGTCGAACTCACTTGCCAACATCTATTTGAAGTTGCTTGCCAATCTGATTTTCGTGTACGGACAACCACGTGTTCGACTCGGAACCCCTTCCCCTTAGAGGGACAGGGAGCCACACTCGATCTATGCACTGAAACCTTCAATCACACCTCAGCTCAGCTCGGGATGGACCGTCCCCTTATCAAGTCATTGCACTGTCCTGATCAAGTAAATACCGTCGTCGCTTGACCCAGAGCCACTCGTTAGCGGCGCAAGTACGTTGCGCGCCAGTGGTGCGCAAAGTTAATCGTGACTTGCATTTCATCTGGCTTTTTCCATCGAATATTCAGACCGAAATGGTTTTGAAAGGAGTTGAACCAAGCAGACCATAACTTTGAGATGGCAGGTGCTACATGTCCCTGTAACATGTGCTCCATTCAGAGGCTTATGGTTAGATGCCGCCATTGCGCTTATTCGGTCGAACAGCGACTCTTCCGATTTTGAAAAAGGTCTACACCTCAACGGAGTCAACAGCTGTTACAGCACTCAACCCGAGAAGCAGGAGACGGTGAACTGCGATCGAGGTTCCTGGAAACACTTGTCAGGGTTAATTCCCAGGATATGTTCTACAGAAAGAGGCTGGAGCTTTCGACAAACCGAACGATCTCTAGTCACGTAAGGTACTCCCGTCCCATTAATGCTGTTGCCGACGGCACATATCTATACGGGTGTTAATGGATGATTCCCCATTCATACATACCTCCGAGTCATTTCAACTGGTACCCATACAAGGCTCTTTGAAACGCGGCGAAAACCTTGTGGAGACCGCTGTTGGACTTCTGTTGTCCTAGGTTCATATTGTTTGGAGCTATTCACGACTTCTGGTTGCATTCGTGTGGTTGTGACCAACTCGATAAATGTGGTCGCTTGTTTCAGTGCCCCAATAATACGTCTACTGTACCTCTGCTCTGGGTTTGGAAGCTATTCATGACCTGCGGATGCTTTATCTCTGCCGCATTGGTACTGGAATCAATCCAAGTTGCTTGCATCATGTTTGAGGCCCAGAAGAAAGGGGCGACATACCGACTGGGATCGACCTACTTGCCTTTCAGAGCAGTGCAGGGAGCAACCTTCAGTGGCCGGATTGGCATTCTGCCTTAGGATGGAACTGCTGGTTTTGGAACATGACGTCTTAACCGGTCTATTCTGTAGTAACCTTCCACATTGTAAATTGGGGTGGCCGTGAGTTCTATCGCACTTATTCAACGTTTCTCGATCGGCGAAGTTGATGTACTCATCCCCGTCCTGGCAGTGCAGCTCCAAGCGCTCTTAGACCAACAGATGAGACTTTGGCTTGGCCTCTCACATCGCCTTGTGCCGACGCATCCACCCATCGTGTTAAACCATGATGGTTGCCGCTGCTGGACACGCTGTAACCTCAGCATCATCCTTCACAGAAAGAGAGCAGCTTCCACGCACGGCAGCGTTATGAATACATCGCTCGTTTACCTAAACTTTGGTCCACTTGGCAACTCAACCTTGAAACCATCTCCAGGCCGATCATTGGTCAACATTGGAAAACAAATGCCACTCGACATTCTGGGATCCCTGGATTTCAAATCGCTGAAATTAATGACCAGCCACTGCTCATTTGTGGCAGCCGAACAGTGTGAAGCCTCGAGATTGAACTGACAGCGTGGGTTTCGTCTAATTGAGACTTGTCCGACGCCTCTGAGATTGCGCCGTGGCGTTTCGCCTCCTGACAGGCATTCTTCCTGCATTAGCCTCGACCGCCGTCCAAGAAAGCAGGATCAGCGAAGCCTAGTCTCGTCGCTTGGGTTCTCATCCATCCAATGGGCTTCTCTTTGTTCCTCGAAACATTCGGTAGGGTCGCATTCACGACGTGGGCATTAAATCTTCACGTTCATCTGTTCGTCTTAGCGTTTGTTATTGTATTTAGTTCTTGACCATATCATAGCCGAGATCACTTGGTTTCTGAAGAAATCATTCTCAATTAGGTCGAGTGAATCCTTTCTTACCAAAAAGCTCCTCAGTGTGGAAAGAAAGAAGTGAACTGTTCCTGCTAACATGTTCGGCCGAGTGATCATCGATTGGTTGTTACACAGTTATCTGAGACTCGTAGATCGGGTCATCATATGTTCGCGAGAAAGCGGGCCTACTATTCTGGCGACTAAAGTCGTTCAGCCGGGAAGAGCTAAGGCCTTCCGCCCTGACTCTAGTGATAATTAACCCGATAGGTGCCTTCATCGAGCCAGCGAATTCTCTAATGTATCATACGTTGCTGATGACATCACCGAGGTGAGAGGAACAAGTTAAACTTGTGATCTCATTAATAGGCCGAGAGTCCCGTAGTAAATTGCCTAGAAAGGCGATGATTGATGGCGCCTGGATATTCCTTTCATAGGAGAGCACTACGGCTTTCGATTGCCGACAAGAGTTCTACCGTGAAGTGCGCCAACTGAATACCGACGCTATGCTTCCTTTTTGGCCGAAGTACCGGAGGGACTCATCGACGTCTGTCAAAGAACGACAAACAGCTGAGGGCCGACTTCTCGCGAACTTCGCGAATCGTCCATTAAGCGATGTCGGTCAATTGATGGTGAGAGACAGGTGATTTTCAGACTCGCTCGACTTGATTTGGGAACCCCAGGGCAACTCGCTTGGAAGCTACAGACCGACACTATTAGGAGGAATTGAGTTTTCGTGTGCTTCTTTTCTTGGCCTTCCGAATCTCGACTTCCTCTTCTTTTAAGCGACACTTGTGCTATATGTTCAAACGATCCATTTCTGCGAATTCCGAGAAGCTGGACTGAGTCAACCCCATACCAATGCATCGTTACTCCCGATTCAACATCTGGATACCGGCTCTGAGACTTCCTGACCGAGTAAATTCCTTAGAATTCAGATTTCCCGTACACACACGTATGGCCCGATGTCCGGAGCAACATTTAGCAGAATAGGTTCGAAGAAGGAGTGGGGCAGGCTGCGGTATTTTTGAATGGCCTCAGTTGCATTTAGTTACTACTACTTTTTCAGGTTCATGATCATGCTCCAGATGTTACAGCCCAACCAATGATTACGAGTGATGAAGAGTTTCGTACATCAGTGGTCACTAGTCCAGTATGGACCCTAGCAAGGTTAAGGTTCCACCGAATCGGAGCGCGTTGCGAAGGATAGTTTTTACGCACAGGTAATTCAATAAAAATGATCACCATCACTCCGTAAAACCCAATAAATTCTCAATAACTGCTTCATATAATGCTGCCCAGAGGGTGGGGGTTTTCGTGATCTGATCGTAAGGAGTGGGAGTATCAGGAATTCATTTTCAACAACTCTGACCCACTGTATTGGTGATGCAGTTGATCCCTCCACCTTCCCGATTGGGCCGAGTCCTCTCAGGAAAGGAGGTCACGGACTGTACTTGTTCTAGTGCGAAATGGCTTGCTGTCATTCCTGAGAAATTTGACTCGACAAAATGGAGATGAGGACCTGATACCTCGGCATTGGTTAAGTGTTCGCGTGGGCGGACCGAATGTAGGAGCTGCCACTTGGTTACGGTAAGAGGCTGTTTGGGTGCCGAATCTTTGCGACCCCTACGATCGTAGCCTTGACTCGGGGAGGGTCAACCGAAGTCATAGCATGATTTCGAACGTTGGTATCCATTAGCGAAATCTCATGAAGTCATTCAAAAGTGCCATTGAATAGGGACTCTGAGGGAGCTTCGGCTCCTGTATGAACCTGTTACAGGGAGCTATATCGGACTCCGACCCTTCTCCGGAGGCACATCTAATGCCGAACAGTTCTGACAAATCATCAGGTACTCAGGGCTTCTGGTAATTTTACGTCAT
>WSUA01000049.1:0-13293 GCA_019633455.1 Tulasnella sp. 419 | reverse complement strand
TCCAACGATTTCCCTCCCTCAGCGCCGCAAGGTGCTCTGTGGACTGCGGGTGATATTTATCATCAGACTGTCCGCAAACTCATGGCTCAGAACTATCATCATCACTTCACAACAACAGCTGGTGTTCAGACACTGCTACTATTAGGATACTGGGAGCTCGGAATGGGAGCCATGTCCATGGCCTGGACCTGTGTGGGTTTGGCTATCCGCATGGCACAGGACTTGGGTCTTCACCGAAACATTGATAAATGGGATGGCGACTTTGTTCGAAAACAATTCGGAAACGCAGAACGATATGAAGAGGAGAAGATGGTCAGAGGACGAGTATGGCATTCGTGCTGCAGAATGGATCTGTTGGTAGTGTCTTAGTTCTCAATTTGAACTGATGACTAAAGTACATCTTCTCTCCAAGCTTGCTGTCAGCATACAATGGAAGGCCCATCACTATCCACGAGAGGGAGTATGACACTCCCTATCCCGAAGGAGATGAGGTATGTCAACATTGTTCTGTCCACAATAAGGATTTGAACTAATACTGCGCCACTCCCAGGAGGAAGATACTGAACTCTGGCAAGAACACCCATCTGCGCCCCCTGGTGGAGGAGAACCCATCAATCCTAATACTGTGTACACCCCTCAGCCCATTAGAGCCACAGCGTGCAACAGGGCTGCCCACTCACTGGGTACGTACCTTTTGTCCTTACTATTTACACCCCGTTAATCAAAGCCACTCCATCAGGTCGCATAGGATCAGCAGTCCTGGATGGCCTTTACTCAATTAAACCCAAGTCCCTCGCCGTTCGTCATCTTCTTCGCGACAGACTCTCACGCAAGTTGGACAAGTGGTATAACGATTTGGATGACTGCCTAAGGTTTGATAATCCGTCGGCCAGAACCTACATTCGAACACCCGCCACTGTGGACTTACACATGCAGTACTGGGCCACAGTTTTGTTGCTCCATAGACCCTTGTGAGTCCGGCCCTTTTCATTTCGGACCAAAGCTAATCCTGACATTGTCCCTCGGAATAGCATCAAGCTGAAGGAAGGCAAGGGTGCCCCTATAATTGCGTCGAGCTCACCTGGAACCACATCAGAGTCCCAACAAAGGCGGTCCGCACATCCGTTACGCGATGATACGGCAGTTTCCGCAAAGGCTTATTCTGCTTGCTTGGCTGCAGCTCAACATATCACCGCTTTGGGTCAGTATTCGCTGACCTCTTTTACTAAACTTGAACTCATCACCCGGACATATAGCCGCCGCATTTTCCGATTCTTTCAATATGAACAGGGCACCTATCCCTCTCTCCTACGCGGTATTCTCAGCGGCGATCATGCATGTTACCGGTCGTAAGTGGCTCAGACCGTGTGAACGAAAAATTGGCGTTTGTTGATCATCACAAATATTTGTTTTCAAAGTCCTTGACAACCCCCAAGATGTACAAGCTCAACTTGGTCTCCAGAAGACCATGTTGTTCCTCAAAAATATGTCTGTAAGTAATGCCGTGAGACAACCCTTCACAACTTCTGTATTCATATTACGTTCTCAGGTTGTTTGGCCAAGTGCTGGACGCGCATGGGAGTTGTTGAACGCGTCAAACTTTGACGTCAGGCAGGGTGTTGAGCTAGAAAGGCTCACTAATGCATTGGCCATCAAGAGAGAGAGGAAGAGAGCAACTGTTGACGATTTGGATGTCGAGAGGGTTCAACAGATGACCGGAAGAGGCGATTGGTCACCGACAACATCCATTTCCGGCCCTGCTAGCCGAGGATATTTCAATAGCCAGATCTCGAGCAGCATCCCAGGATCTGAACATTCAAGAAGAAGGAGTGCAGCAGCTGGTAGCATTCATATGCAGCATGTGCAGCATCAACGTATTTCTCCGCCTCTCATCGTTCCGAGCCAGAGCACAACTGCATATCAGGGTTTGATGGGGTCAGGTGGACGGTTAATTGATTCTGCTAGCCCAGTGCATGAAACGACCTCCGGGTTAGGACGTGGTAGTTCGAACGCTCCAGCGACGGGCTCGTCACGGGACGCCGACGCAAGCCTGTTTGGTACTTCCTCTAGACCTCAGTGGCCATCCTCCCACAATCTCCCTCCCTTAGACACTTCGACAGCAATGTCGTCTTCTTCGCTTTCATTACATTCCGGCCACTATCAGCAACAGCAGCAGCTTCCTCCTTTGTTGATGCCTCAGGATCATTCACCTCATTCCCAACACCCAGCGCCGCTATCCCCACTTTCTCAAATTCTTCAACAAGCTTCTCCTCAACCTCTCTCGGGTACATCGAATTTCGGTGCGCTGGGTTCGAGTGTATTTGGACATGGGCAGGCTTCTACGCCTCCGATCTCTGCTGTCTCTCAAGGAAGTGCCTCCCGCTATGGTGGAGGTCAATTCCATCCAGATGCGCTCAGGGAACAGTCCACGAATGCCCCAACGCCAATGCGGCAGCATACTCTTGACGGGTCGTATGACGCTCAGTCAAGTCGATATTCAGAAGCCCCAAGTTCTGATTCTGGTGGGGCATGGAATGAATATCCACATCCCCCGGCAGCTCAGCAACCGTCCGCGGATTCTCAATACGGAACCTCCGTCCCTGCTGGCTTTGGATCCTCTTCGACTCCAGATATGGGCCATATGCTCCCTCCCATGTCTGCTCCGCCTCTTTCTGGATATCACCAGCAGCATTCCAGTAGTGGGGGGTTCGATCAGCAATATAATCAATACCGCGGAGGGACTGGGTCTTTCTTTGGGGGTGAGCCGTTTACGATGAGGATGAATGTAGATGTTGTTGCGGGAGGTTGACGAAGCGTTCTCTTGTTTTTGCGCTCATATATTCGCAGGACCATCAGTATAGGCGGTGACTTCAGATCAACTTCCGTTATTCTATTCTGGATACTCTATGCTTGCATCCACTCCCTAATCCCCCGATTTACGGATATCTGAACTACTTCCTTGAAGGCGGTTCTTCAGAATCCAATCATTGTGCTCGAGTCTCATAAAGGTATTCGTTATGTGTCCTCAATGTTACAGTGCGTTGCCCTCTCAAAGCTAGAAATATGTTTGTACTCTATATGTAATTTTTCATCCACCCATCTTTGCATGTTATCTTATTTTCCATCCTGTTCGGAATAATACATACATTGTTGAACTTATACCGTCGAATTGGGTTAGTCGACAAAGCTCACGCACCTAACAAGTGAAAACGCCGATGTGCCTTAGTCAGGATCACAATCAACCAAAGCCATGCAAGGACAACTGACTGCGTCGCAGCGTGATGCTGTTGAGATCTTGCTAAGCTTAGGAACCGGGATCGAAGAGGACAAGGCAATCGGTAACTCGGTCGTTCATTGATCTGGAAGGACGCGTTGACATTTCGCCATTTGCAGAATTATTAAAGAAATATGGGTGGAATATTGAGCAAGCTGCGTCCTCAATGTTTGCTGAACCCGCAGGCCCACAGCCAGTGAGCTACCATGCTTCAGTGGAATCCACAACGACTAATGTGGTGATTAGACATGGGATCTTCCACCAGACGAGTCTAGCAGAGCCGTCGTTCCTATTTCCACTTCCAGGCTGAGGGCATCGTCTCCACCACCCAGAGCCCGTAATCGTCGCGACTCTCCCGATGCGAGAGGTGCAATCAACTCAACTCAACGCACTGTACCTTCACGTTGAGTCTCATCTCTTATCTTCGCGTTGCCATAACTGATACCCTTTCGTGTAGAGGCCAAAACAACTTACATAGACTTGACAAACGAAAACAACGATGCAGATGACGAAGAAGAGGAGCTCAGAAAGGCAGTTGCCGCATCCCTTGAGACAGAAGGCCAACAGCTAATGACGGAGATTGTGTATGGTCCTTTGAATAAAGGGGAAACCGACCCAGTCCGCCCAATCAACCAAGTTGGAGGCAACACTGCTGCATTTTCTCAAGAAGATCACAATTTAAACCGAGCGCTTGAGGCAAGTCTTGCCACCAGCCTCAATGCCGATGTATATGTGGATTTGCCACCTGAGCAGAGAATAAGGCATGAAGGACTGTAAGCTATGCATCCGTACCAATCACTTCTGCTAGCTAATTAATATTTACAGCCCAGTCGCACTACGTACAGCTGATTTTAGATCCATTTGCACGGTCCTGTTTCTTCAAGCTCTGTTCGCAGTTCCTCAAGTTCGCGAAGCTTTTGCGACTTGGAGAGCGAATCAGTCTACACCCTACCAGGAATTTGACGGATTCCTGCATCACACAGATCGCCAATTAGGTAGGCTGAATAATTGATTACCTCAATTCCCAAATCATAATCTGACTCAGCCGAATAGTTGAATTCCTTCAGCAAATTTTTGCGTACATGGATCTCGGACAGCAATCAGATCTAAACATTGATGGATTCCTGTCCAACATGAACTTACCATTCACAGATCCCAATGATCCTGGGAGCAACATCAGAGGTATTGTCTTGATTACCCTCTGTGTCACATTACTGAATGTTCTCCCAGATTTTTACGACGGAAGAATCGCTCTGATGTGTGAACGTGCGTTTGGTCGCGCTAAAGGAATTTCGGACGATGTTCCCTTACCATCTTCAGCTAGGTCAATATCCGCGTTAGCCGAGCTGACAATCCTGATTCCACGCCAAATTCTCTGTTATTTAGGCTTTTCATGTCCCGAGGAGTGAGTGGCTCGGATGCCGATGACTGGGCATCAATGACCGGCACATCATTCATCCCAGATGAGGCCACCATCGTCGTAAACTCGTCATCCGACTACGATCCAAACTCACTAGAAAATGCACTCTATACCCTTCTTCTCAAACCACCCGTTGCTAGCTGGTTCCTGGCTACCTCGGCGGTCCTGACCTTTCGTGTGACCCGTTACGACAGCCCCAATACCATCCCCGTAAAGTACTCGTATCCAAAGAGATTATATTTAGATCCTTTCATGGCGGAAAATCGCGTAGCGGTTAAGGAAAAGGTTGATCAAAGGGATGCTTGGAGCGATGAAATGGAAGCTTTGGCAAGAAGGAGGGATACACTAACAAGAAATGAGGTAGATCTATTATCCTTTCGTGTAACGGTGCTAAGTGATCAATATTTTACAAATAACAGGGCAAAGATACCTTAGCCGACCTCCGGAAGACTATATACTTCCTAGAGAATGTAGCCGATACGAAAGGGGACCCTCAAAGACGACAGCATCTCGACGCGTTAGCCTCCAAGTTAAAGGAGGTAATCCTGACCATTGAGAAGGAGCTCAAAAGTTAGTCAAATGCACCTGCGCTTGGTTTCTACAGCTTACATGTCGTTTAGGTTGTGAGGAGAAGCTGAAAGAGTTGAGATTGAAATCCGAATCCGTATTCAACGACCCAAGGTGGCAGCAGCACGCCGTAAGTCTTGGATTATCATTGTATGATCCCTCTTAGAGGCTTACGGGTAGTTCGTCAGTACGACCTTAGAGCTGTTCTCGTACATGATGGCATTGCCGGAAGAGAACACAGTTACGTTTATACGCAGGATACGAGATCCGGCAAGTGGTTAAAGACTTGTGATGCAACTATCACCGAGGTAAGCATACGCTAATACTTGAGTTACCGCTTTTCTTCTGACACGAGATTGTGATCCCAACTACTTCAGGTCTCGGAGGACGACGTTCTGCATGACTCGACGGGGTTGCATCTTGGCGCAGGACCATATATCCTGGTCTACAGCAGAAGGATTCCTGACGATTATCAACTGCCATCTCCTTTGCCATGGCCGCGCGACATTTGCGTACGTAGTCTTCGTTGAGCATGCTATCAACCATCATAGTAATGACGATATTTTAATAGGAGAGTATTCGAGATCATGATATGAAATTTAAGTTCAACCTACCCCCGGATCTCGCTGAGAAGATAGTGGAGCCGGCTGTTCCAGAGTTCGATGAGCTCTCGCTACTTACCGTCAACAATCAGCAAGCAACACAGTCGTCCACAAAGCCATCATCTCCCGCGCTGCAGGAACCTTTGCCACAGCAACCTGCGCAAACTACCTCTAGAGAGCTGACGATCTCGACATCTGACTCTTGGAACATGGATACAGGCATGCAGTCAAGGGCCACAACGCCATCACCTGTTATATCGTCAAAAGGTGTCTCCCCTTCTCCAACACGAGGTTCTCCAGCACCACCGAAGGCTCCTTCCATACAAGCGCAGAACCCGCAGCAAGAAGTGCATGTCGAAACCATGATCGTAACATCTCCCGCTCCCGCTGGAGCAACTGGCATCTCCCGAGCAAAGAGTGATGCCAGTCGACCTCGGACATCGACGACCGAAGCGGCGCAACATTCTGGACCTTCACGAAGTCAGACGATGAGGGAGAAAGGATCAAAAGAGTCTAGAGGATCGTCCATTACTGTGATCGCTAGTTCAAGAGATAAGGTAAAAGGGCCAGCGACGGATATCAGCGGAGCTGGCACGAAGTCAAGTGACCGAAAGAAACGAGATTCCAATGCCGATAAGGCATGACTTATTCGAGTTATGCATCTTGATAATTGTATTAATGTAATTGGTCGTTCAATATAGTCCGTCATTCCTGCGAGTTTTAATAACACTATACTCAATTGATTGACGGCAACTAGATGTATATACATGTATTCGACAGATACTTCACTCATGCTCGATCCAAAAGCTAGGCATAATCTGAAGAGTCTTTTCGCAATACCAAAACTCCTTCGAGCTGTCAGCTGCGCTGCTTTTTGACTTCTTTTTCTTCTTCGATCCGCTACCGGACTCGGGGCTTTCTTGTTTGCGCTCCACAACTTGTATCCAAACTCCAATCATCTCCATCCTTTCCTTACCTTCAAAGGTCGGCAAAATAGATGGATCGACCAGGACCCTGATTGTATCCAAACTCGGATCATAGGGCTTTAATTGAACACAAGGGTCAAGGTCTTCGAACATCATCCAGGGAGGTCGAACCGTGCTTAGCTCGTGCGTGCTGGTTTTCTGTGATGGGCCAAGGATCAGCACACCCATCGGGGCTCGGAATTGGGATGGAGATGTCGCAAGAGGTGGTTCAGTCCCAAGGATCACACGGGCTGATTGTTCAACCCGAGCGACAATATGAGACATCGGTAGAGTTGTCGGACCGAACCAACGGGCCAATGTATGAGTTGGGAGCTCTCCCCATGTTGGCGCGGGCTGAGCGCTCTCATCAATAAGTTCTTCACCCCATCCTCCTACATCAGCTCCCCAGTCTCCCGTTTCTGTAGATGCATTGCCTTCATTCGCATCTCCCCATCCGGCCAAATCCATGGCAGCTTTCACAGCAGCATCTGTTTCTAACGGTTTTCCGTTGACTTCTACATCCATAGCATCTCGGACAATATCCTTCTCATCGGGTATAAGTTCAACCACTTGAGAGGGTTCGAGGATATTCGGTTTCTCCCAGGAGATATCGATTCCCATAGTAGATTTATTTCCAAAGACCTCCATGCATGCATATCCAAATGGCTCCGGAAAGGTTTCTGCAATACGCTTCGTCGCAGGCAGCTCAATCTTGGCCTGTTCCACAATGACAAGTGCTTTTCGTAAGCCCTTTTCAATCTCTGGCATTGTGCGATGGCGAATGATGAATTCCAAGATAAATTGGATTAAAATAGGACCGTCACGAAGCTTCTCCGGGTCCCTGAAAACGGGTCGGTTAAATCTTCCTAAAATGGAAGACCGAACAAAGTCACTCACCAGGCCATGCCCCTGTCCCTATAGAAGGAGGAGAGAAAGATAGCAATCTGGCGCTCTGGATTCTCCAAAAATGATAGCATTTGATCCTCTTGTCCCGTGATTTCGACAGCTGAAAGACCTGAGTCTTTCGCAACTTCTTCTTCTTCTTCCTCGTCTTTATCGTCGTCGGAGTACTCCACTTCATCAGACATATCATCTTGGTCCTTCGAGTTTTTGCCTTCTTTGGTCGGTCCAATAGTTTTTGAACCCTGGGCTGTTTTTTCGATGAGCCCTGTGAATACCCGGAACTAAGAAGCATGATAAGCAAGCTGCGCTGATAACGGTATTATCATGTCTCACGTGATCAAATATGGATTGAAGTCCCCGTATTGGGATTGTTCTCCCTGTCAAGAAATCGACCATGATTTGGCTGAATCTTTCAGAAAGATCCATCCGCCTACGAGAAACTCATGTCAGTATCATACCAGCATATACAAAGGGAAAGTAAACTTGCGTGTCAACCGGAGTTGCTCTACGCATCTTCTCGGTTTCCGCCCAGATTTCGTGCCAGTATTGCTTCATATCTCCCTTTGGATTATAGCCACCTGCAACAGCAGTCCCCGCATCAGCTCCTGAAGCTCCCTTCCTTCTTCTTCTAGCGCGCTTGGCTCGATCCCGAGCGGCTTTCTCCTCAGGACCAACGTGATCGACGTCGAGCCTGACAGTTTTGACTCCGTCTCCATCAACTTCGTCTTCTTCATCTGAGTCCGCAGATACTATTATGCCTTTGGGCTTGAATTCTTTAAATGGGATGATTTTCACGCCTTCTGGTGGAGTGGGGAACGGAGGCCAGATGTAGTATGGAACTTCGCCCGCATCTACTGTGGTAGCCGCAGGGTCACTCATGTCGGGCAAAGAAGGCGTATTTAACTACTAATTAAGATGATGCTGTGATATTGAGATGATGGTGATCAGCAACACACACAATGGAGTCAATGTTGTGACAAAGATGAATGGGCGTACGTTTCATACCAGCACCAAGCAAGTGATTTCGAGTGGAAAAATTGGGGCAACATGAAGACAATTTGTGAGTAGTCTTTAGAGTGATACGACGTGGTTCATTCACCTTTGTTATGAGAAGTTCTTTGTATAATTGGCAGTGTGCCCAGAGGTGCCAAGGAGCTGGATCTAATGTAGTCCTTATTAGAACTCGAGTGCGCACGGTTTGTGCATCTATTTTTCGCGACGCGTACACAACCGGGGCCGAAAAAGGAAATTCTTTGTATACAGCTACCAGAATATTCCTCGCCTACCTAATCACCGATCTTGGATCCAAACATCATTTCGAGAATGAGTTTTGTCTCCGATATGCAGCCCTAGTCAAAATAATGGTATCTAATATAAGATAACAGTCGGGGAACTCGCAAAGTTGAAACATGGTTACCATGAGACAACGATTTCTTGGCTAGTGGCAGCGTTCGAGGGATTGATTCTAGGAGACGAAACGTGTAGATTTTGGCGATGGAGCTTCATCAGGTAAACTAGGGGCACATGAGAAGGAACAAGAGACAATCCATCCGAAAAGTCAACTCACTGTTTCTTGCAGAGACATAATACTTTCTTCCCTGGGTTAATGTATGAAGTGACAATTCCGCGTCGTTAGGGTACGGTGCTGGAAATGCCCGCCATATAGCGCTGGATTCATCCGGATAGCCTTATCGAGACAGTGAGTGTAACTCCTAACATCTCGAGACTGAAGAGGTTTTGTTAACCAGATACTTGGTGCGATTGCAGGGATAACATCGATCAGGACTTACGCTAAGACGGATAAACATACTCGATCTTTGACCCTGCAGGTAATCTGTAGCGAGTCCTTGTCATAATCGTGATGAATTTCATCATGGAGTTTGTGAAATTTGTGTGAAAAAATTGCATTCAAAGCATGGGAAATATCTAGGAAACAAAAGTTGCCAGCGAAAGTGAGGTCCTCTTAACAGAAGCACGAGGTCATTTTAATTACTTGAAATGATCGATTATTTACTAAGAGATCAATGAATGTTAATATCAATAGCGCAATATTTTCAGTGGGACAAGACTGACCGGATAGAACGTCCTACAACGATGGTTCAGGCAATGGTGTTAGTACTACTAACTTAGACGGACTGACATATGACGCAAATCTGACGCATGTAGTACAAGACTTGCGCACCTATTTGAGTTACGGCATCGCTTGGTTGATCATTCTCCACCGGATGCTCGAACACCTTCCGGAAGTAGATTCTATCCTCGGAGATATGAATACAATGATTGAGCATAAATCTTCTTCATTTTCTTGAGGGGATGGCCTAGTTCCAATCAGCCGTTTCCTATGCCTTCAGCGCTTGCTCGTGGTGGGGCTGGAGTGATAGTACTCGAGAGCGATAAGGAGTGAACGATCTGACATCTATCCATTTGTCTGTGCAGCTCGAGTGTCACATTTCCGATAATAATTGCTAAAAATAGCTAGATAGTATGTTAGAGTTAAGCCTTGCCCTGATTGTGAGCGACTTACCTGCTGGTTGAGCGCTTCCTACATTGTCTCCAGACCGGTGTCACAGACACGAGACCCACGATCATAAGGATTGAGCCAGCAATCTCCGAGCGCCATTGTCTCATACAAAGTAACCGGAGGCCTTTCGCAGAGTGCTCACATTGGGGTATGTGCTAACATGTCTTACGAAGCAGCGAAGCAAGTATGCCATATCGCCACAATCCAAGTACAGAAATCCAGGATAGGCTCTTTAATTAAGACTTAAATTAGGTTGAGGGTCGTAGCTATCACCTGGATTCACATAAAGTGGTTAATTAGGTAATATCGACGAATTTGACGCAGGTGATTCCATGCATAGTTTGCTCACCAGAGAAGCTCTCTTTTGCTACATATAAGCATTCCTTAAAGTTCATGTACATGAGATTGAAGATATATCCTCTCAGCCAGGGCTTTCAATTACCTGTCCTAGGCTGGTTATTCTCCAGGTTGAATGAGAGAACGTCGTCTTGTCAAGCTTGTTTGAGCTAGCGGTTCTTGTCTTGATACTCTAGGAACGCATATAAGGTAAATAGTTGTGTGTCAATAAATCGGAGGGGAAGGAGACCAGCATACCGACGTCATGGTGGAACGATACCATGCGGTGTAGAACTATCAAACCCTGCGAACTCGCCCAAGTGGGTCCACGTGACTCATCCAACCAGCACGGCTCCTTGTTCTTTCAACACCCACCCTCCGCGGTTCGATTCAACGACGAAAAGCTCATATCTTTTTAGATCATACTCTAAACAACCACATATATCACGAAATCAAACGAAACGTTGGAAAGCAGCGGGCTGGGACTGCATTCACGTAGGTATTTAATTGCCACGCAGTTTGCGGATGACCACCCCGACTGCTACTTCAGCGACTGCTATTCACCGCTTGTGCAGATCAATCGCCTCCAAATCTTCGTCAAGCTCAGTTACCTCTGCAACTTCTCTCGCGAAAGCAACGCGTCTTGGAATCTCATCACATACCATACGCCCGGTTTCCACAATGCCTCAAGAGCTAGGCCAGAAGCATTTCAGAACGTACGATAACGCCTACGAGGCGTTCTCGGATGACCTTGAAAAACTTCAACTCGAAAAGGCGCAAAGTCTTGATAAGAAGGGGAAACCGAAACGAACGACGCGTTCCACTACGCGTCAAACATCTTCGTGAGTTTATATATTGAACTTGGTGACATACCCTTCTCAAAGAATTGATTTGTTATCATAGGTCATCCTCTTCGAGTCGATCAACCAGTCGAAATGTCCGATCCGAATCCGCCACAAAGCCGGGGAGGAACAATGAAGCAGTTGCTCTGAAGTCCACGGTAGTGACTGTTACTGCTACAACAAAAATCAAATCCTACCATTCGGTAGTAGATAAGAAGACGAGTAGTAGTAGCAATAGCAAAAACGGAAGTACCTCGTCTCTGTCCCCGATTATGGCGTTTGATGAGCCATCAACCGCACACAATTCACCTCTATATCCTGACAATTTACACGTGCTCCCCGAAGCCAGTGGAGTAGAGCCCGAGGATGTGCCACTTCCTGAATTGGGAGCGGAGGATGAAGCATTTCTTGCCGAATTGGAGTTGCCTATTTTCTCGTACAAGGATCCCGTGTTTCCGCTTAAATGCTCACCGGTTGAGGATCGTGGTAGCGGAGTAGTCAAGATGAGACCGGCACCGACTCTTGTCTATGTGACAAATCGGGATGAAGCTGATGATCTGGTGGAGGGCATGCAAGGGTATGTTTCTTGAACGGCAATACAAACCATCTTTGTCTTGACAGCCGTATTTTTGCTCTGATAGACCGATCGGTTTCGATATGGAATGGCCAGTACAGCGGAGAAAAGGAGGAAAACAGTTAAGAACTGCGTTGGTGAGTGGAGTTAGCAACATCGGAACGGGGGTTGGGTAGTCACCTGCTACTTGCCATTTTCTTCATAGATACAGATAGCCACAAAAGATATGATTTTGTTGATACACTTGAATAAAATGCCAGGTGAGCGTCTCTAGATTGCGTAGATCATCCATCTAATCAACCACATTAAAGGATTTCCCACAAAGTTGAAAGTGAGTAAATATTACAACGTGATATGTTTCTATTTAGAACCCACCTTGATCGATCAAAATACCCATTGTCCTCAGGAGCTCATCGAGTCCGAAACTGTCATCAAAGTAGGCATCAACATACGAAATGATGGGCTCAAGCTCAACAAAGACTTTGGGATTGTCACGGGAGGCATGGTTGAACTGTGTTTTGTGGCGAAACAAGTGGACCAAGGTTGGACTAATGGAAGGAGGGTGATGTCGCTTCAAAAGATCGTGGCAAGATATCTCGATAAAAGGTTATTGAAAGACGATGTTAGAACAAGTAATTGGAATCTGAAACTCACTGATGAACAAAAAGACTGTGAGTATTTGATATTATGTCAAGGAGCTAAAATTGAAGAAGAAATTATCCAGATGCGGGGAACGACACCTACTCAGGACTTGTGTTGTATCACCACCTAATGGACATTGCCAAGAGCGACGGCACGATAGTCGACCTTGAGGAAGCTCGCGTGGACAAAAAGGCCCTGGATCGCAGATCCTGCATCAACTCCGCTGGACAGGGAGGTGCAGCTGCGCCTGCGCTACCTGCGGAGAAGGAACTGCACCCTTCGGCAACATCAATTGAAGCGGAAGAAGTCGTGGTTATGGAGCGGCTGGAGTTCGCCGCCTTGGGGAGGGCATATGTCATGTAGTTACAATATTTACGATTCGTCATCATCTTGGATTGATTGGTTGTTTCAGTGTCTGCATGAGTAAGCGAGGCTTGCAAAACACGGCCTGCAGTGAGGAAGCCGAGGAGTCCGTAGTGGGAAAAAGTAGAGTTTGATCGTGGGAGTTTTGATGAGCCCTGGGCGAGAAAGAAACGACAAAAGTTGGACCACTTTTTCTTCTCACTTGTCTCGTCCATCTCCCCTCCCCTCACCAAAATGCCCTCTCCCATGGCGTTGCCGTCGTCTGCAGCGCATACTCCATCGTC
>WSUA01000489.1:0-13647 GCA_019633455.1 Tulasnella sp. 419 | reverse complement strand
ACTTATCAAAGATCATACTCCACGTTCATGGCTTTATGCAGGAGGCAACCAGCAGAGTGTCCGTCCAAGTGCCGTTAGCATAAGTTGGTGTCTCCGTTAGAATGTATGTACCTTATTACGTGAGCGAGGTTAGTCAGCATAAACAAAAACTACTCACTATCGAAGCTCCCTGCGCTCCATCCCGCTGTGAAAATAGTATCGCCTATTAGATTCTTATGTTTCTGAGCGAGGAATATTACACGTACTGTAGCCCAGGTAGACGTCGCTGTTGGCTTTCAAGAAGGCGAGCTGCTCGCACATATACTTAACGCAGCTTTGAGTGTTTCCTCCTCCGGTCTCGGTCAAGATAGCCTTGCGTCCGTGGCACCTCAACCATTGTGCAAGAGGAGCAAAGGCGTTCTCAATATTCTAGGGCACAGACTAATTCAGGAACCATTCGCTGTACCTTATACCGAAACAGGTACTTACATTTCTTACACATTCCACATGGCCTCCAGAGTTATCCTCATCGAGGTACTTGTGAACATCAAAGATGATGTTGTTGGTAGTGCCATCTGGATTTTTGACTCTGAGGAGTGCCTCTGCGGATCCACTACTGATAAATTCCTCAGCAGATGCCCAGCCATCTCCTGGGATAAGAATGTGGTTGGATGCTCCCACATTTCGGATGGCCGTCACAACAGCCTAAGATCTCGTCAGATATCACGTGTCGTTGAATAGGAATATTGCACCAACCTGAACAGTGTCGGCCCACACATTTACATCAGGCATGTCGTGAGGCTCATTCACGAGGCCTAGGGTTGGGAATTGGTTACCAATATGTAAAAGACAAGACTAGTTTTGGCTCACCGAACCATACTCTTGGTTGATCCTTGTACTTGGTGGCAAGCTGACGCCACAAATTGGCAAATTCGGCATCAGTGGGTCCTCCTTGGCCGATAATTCCGCCGTTCCACCTTGCATAGTTGTGAATATCAATGATGCATATCACTTCTGGAGCAGTATTCAAGCAAGCCGTCATCAGCTCATTATACTTGGAAAAGCTGGGGGCATCCAGAGGTCCACCCGGCGTATCTGTGAGGAATTGCCAGCCAACCGGGAGTCGGAATGTGTTCATTTTATCATCATCGTGGAAGTGCTTCATTTGACCAGGTCCATCTGGGCCTCCGTAAGCTGGCAACGCGCCCCAAGTACCTTCTCGGCGACAGGTTCCCTATAGACAATTCTTGGTGAGATATGGCCGTCTGGACTTGACATGGATTGAACGTACATCAATTAGACAGCTAAAGTCGAATCCAGCGATGTTCACACCCATACGTTGGAGGGTCCCAGATCCCGCAGCAGGGGTCGAGGGCGGGCAAATCTTCTTAGGTAGGCATTGTGAATAATCTGAAATAGGAATGGTTCAACGAATGTGCGATGATGAAATGGTTGAGCTGCCTACAGGGATTGAGGTAAGTACAGACTGCGTCCGCTACGCACTCAGTCTCCCCAGTGTGATATTTACCACCGCCTGTTTTGATGCTAGTTAGGGACATGTGGGCCACAGAGACAAATATCACTTACATTGGCTATATAGAGGAACTAGCGCATTGGCGTTCAGTGCCGATAAGCTCAAAAGAGCGACAGACGAGAGCATGTACTTCATGGTTGAAGAGTGAACAGGGAGATTTGGTCGTGGACGTTGGTGCTTCAAAATGCTAACATACCTGTCACCTCTTTATACAGCCATCATGAGAGCCAATTCAAGATCTGAGTAATACGGAGTCCCATGTCCTATGCACAATTGGGGTTTGCTACTTCTGGGGATGGCCGGTCGAAGCATGTCTCTTAACATCGCCGTAATAAATCCTGCGAACACAAAAATTCATGATCAGAGGATAGAGCGGAATATTACCTTCCACAGCTTCAGCAGCTCCTCCATCTTAATGGGGGTTAGCTTGGGTTTAACATGTAGATGAACAACCTCGTTATTTTTGGTAAAATAACAGCATGCCAAGTATTCAAGTCATCCAAGTCGAGATACGTTGTCTTGACTGTTGATATGTGTTGTTCCACGGTCCTTGTTCCATGCCGCGGTCCACGAGCGCTTAAAGAAATTGCTGTGTGTCGTCCATTCCCCCGAATCCAGGCACAGAACAACCAAGCGTTGAGAGAACCGGATATTGTCATAATTAAACTTTCAAAGAGCTTAATGATACTACGAGTCCTCTTTATTGCCCACGGATAGGTACATAGTCGGGTGGAAGCCGAACTTTCCTATTGGCCAAAGGTTGCTCCCACTAGTGTCGTATATCGGATTCCTATATAATGTGGTCACATTCTTCGAAGGACAAGATGGAATAGAACCACGGTGGATTGCGAAGTCCTTCTTTTCTGTCAGTCGAACTACCTGGATGTCTTCTTAGAAGTGGGAATGGTGAACGTTTGTACCTGTCTCTGAGCGTTAGGCAGATGAAGTTTACATGCGCAACTCCGCCGGAGTCGGGATGATTTTCATGAATTACCGGGGGAAACACCATATTGAGCTAAGAAGGCATATTGACAACGGAGTTACTATTAGGAATTTTCTTGCTATATACCATCAATTCTTGGGTACAATGACTTGAGCATGACGATGGTTCGTTATGACAGAATTAAGTACTCCAGACTTCAAGAGAATTCCTGCACTCATGGCTTCAAGCAAGAGGAAACAAGCAGAGTGTCGGTCCAAGTACCGCCAGCGTTGGTGGGTACCTCGCTTAAGACATAGGTTGCTAATGGGGTGAGCGAACGGTTGTCAGCATAAATGACAAACATGACCAGACAATCAGAACGCACAATCGAAGCTACCTGCGCTCCATCCAGCTGCGAAATAGAAGATAGATGTTAGGTCCCCGCTTTTCTCAGGGAAACAATTAACATACTGTAACCAAGGTAGACATCGCTATTGGCCTTCAAGAAAGCAACTTGCTCGCACATATACTTCACGCAACTGGCAGTGTTTCCTCCTCCAGTCTCCGTTAAGATGGCCTTGCGTCCATGGCATCTCAACCATTGTGCAAGAGGGGCAAAGGCATTATTGATGTTCTAGAACATGGACCAAGCTAGGAACAGTGCCCCTTATTCCACGAGTCTAAATTATCACTCACATTCATTACGCATTCGGCATGCGTTCCCGAGTTATCCGCGTCAAGATACTTGTGCACATCGAAGTAGATATTTGTAATAGTTCCATCCGGATTTTTTACCTTGCTGAGAGCATCTGCGGACCCATTGCTAACGAATGCTTCTGCTGATGTCCAGCTATTTCCTGGCAGGAGTACCGGGTTCTTGGCTCCGGCGTTTCGGATAGCAGTCACTGCAGCCTATAAATTGAGAATCATAAGATGAATGTCTTGCAAAACTAATCCCTTTTGACGAACTTGAACACTAGTGGCCCATGCGTTGATGTCGGGTACATCGTGAGGTTCATTCATAATTCCTATGATCATGACAACGTCAGCGTGTATCTCAGAATGAATGGCACCATTGTCTCACCGAACCATACTCTAGACTGGTCCTTGTACTTAACGGCCAGTTGTCTCCACAGATTTGCGAACTCGGCGTTGGTAGGCCCTCCTTGACCGATGATTCCGCCATTCCATCTCGCGTAGTTGTGAATATCAACTATGCAAACTACATCCGGGCCGGTATTCAAGCAAGCAGACATCAATTCATTGTACCTAGAGAAGTTATTGGGATCCAATGTGCCCCCTGGCGTCGAAGTGAGGTACTGCCACCCAACGGGGAGTCGGAAGGTGTTCATTTTATCGTCATTGTAGAAATGTTTCATTTGGCCGGGTCCGTCGGGTCCGCCATAAGCCGGTAAAGCCGGGTATACGTTGCCTTGTTTCAAGCATGTTCCCTGAGAAATGTCAAGCTCATGATCTTCTCTTTTAGTAGATAGGCATTTCGGAAACATACATCAGTTGCACAGCTAAAGTCAAATCCTGCGATGTTTACTCCAACTCGAGAGAGGGTTCCAGAACCAGCTGCGGGAGTGGAGCTTGCCAGGCAAGAATCAATCACAGTACTTGTAGTAGTTGGCTTTGTTGTTGACGCTGGCTTAGTTGATGACGTTGCGGTTCCAGGAAGGCATTGTGAGTACCCTAGGAGAATTGCTTAATAAGCGTTCGGTGAAGCACGTAATACAATAACTCACAATAATTGGAGACAGTACATACTGCTCCCGAAACGCATTCAGTCTCACCAGTATAATCTATTCCACCACCTGATTAATTATTGTATTCAGTATAACATCACCCTGATAAGGATTAAACGTCACCCACATTGGCCCCACAAGGGTACCAAAGCATTGACATTGACTACTGACCAGCTCAGAAGAGCAACGGAGGAAAGAGTGTACTTCATGAAGGAAAGAGATTTTTGATCGTCTTCAGATTTGATTAGTTTGAGTTCATTGCCAGGATGCCCATTTATACACTCGACGATGCCGACGTCCAGAATTCGAGTTTCATGAATAGAAGAGTCGATTACACCTGTGAGCTATTTCTGGCGACTGAAGTGGAGGAAGGCGCCGCGACATTACCGCGATAAATCCAGAGTACGCCTAAAATCAGGACTGCGGGATAGGGTGGGGTAATTTTTCCCACATCTAGAATGGTCTTGTCAAGTCTGGTAGCAAAGGGCGAACAATGTCAATAAGTGACGATCAAATTTTCAATAATTCTGGAACTAGCCATTATTAGGACTTTCGTGCATGCCAAGGCGCCAAGTAAACCAGGTAACTAAAAGTCTCTTGGCAATGGTAGGAATAGTATTTTCGGTGCTCGATTTCTGACATATTCCATGAGAGATCGAATGAAACTGTTGCAATATTGTCAATTCTCCCGAGGAAGCAGAATTTTGACAGAGGAAACATCCGAGGCGGGTAGAGAGAGCCAATTATTGTCTCGATCAGGGATATCAAAGAGTCTAATTGGCGCACATAGTCCTCCTCGATCACCCGCCGACGTACGACATCGGTGGAAAGTCGGGCAGCAGCCGAACAGAATGTGGGTAGCGACGTGTTCTCCCGTGCTATTATTGATGCATTGGAGAATGTCTCATGCATTCCAATATCACCATCGGCCCAATCCCTTCGACCAGTGGATCAAGAATCGGAACTCGGTGCGTCGTGCTTCTTCGTTGTTACAGTCGGTTGAACTTCGTAGACTTTAGTTGAGGTTTTCGGTGGAGTTCGAAATACCGAAACGGTGTTATCGGGATGTTTGAGCGTGACCAAAGGTATAAGACTTCGCGCGGATCAAAAATGCCTCGAACTTCGCAAGCCACTGCAATAACCTCGAAAAATGAGACTTTTTGGAATTCAATTGAAGTATGGCTATACTCTATGCCGATATCATAGAACACCGTCATCGATAAACTCACATGGTTCTACTTGGATACACATGACGTCGATTCCGGTAAAGTTCGGTCCCGTATACTTCCTTGATTCTACGCCCAACTGTCAAAAACAGCGACCTGCTTCTAGCATCATCATCACCTGAGAGAGCTATTTTCGAAGTAGGGTTCAATCGTTATCGATGTTGCCGAGGTCCATCTCAATTGCAAGTATCGCCATCTGAGCCTATCGAACAACCAAGACCAGGTCCATCAAATATTCTTTACCCACCCATATCTCCAAAAAACTAGATTCTCACTAAGGGGGTTCGAACTGTGGACAATCCTAGTATAGCTCCATGGTTCTTCGAACGCGTGGCCGGTCTCGTGGTTTTCATCCTCCCACGATGTTCTTTCAGACGCCCGGTTCTCTGACTTGGTTACTTCTCCACCAGTCCACGATCAGTCTATTTTCTTTGTTGGCCCTCAAATTCTAAAGGCTGGGCACTGCCACTGCCCGTATTTCCCGTTATCGTGGCTGCGGAGAAGAGGACAAGACAAATATCATATGGTATTTTAACAGGGATATCAACCCATTATCTGAGACACCTACACGACCAAATGGTCACGTTTATGTCTCCAATTTCTGAGATCCAATGATTTTTCACCTCCACCTCCAATAGATGTTCTTCTATATATTTTGATGGTGAACAAACAAGCGATACCCACGCATGAAGCAAGGTCCATGCCCGCAATCCTTGATGCAAAGCTGAAAAAAGTTAACGAGGTCGAGATAAATGATATCAGTAGGAAAGACAGGATACGATGGATTTCGGTTCCTAGCCGTCAAAAACCGGATCTTGCTCCTATAGGCTAAAGCGAAGCTTTGAGGCCTAATTTCCTGTCCCTGGGTTGCTTCGCATGAGTGTTGGTTTCTAGGTAGCCTGTAGATTCGTTCCTTTGGATCTAAGGTCGTTAATATCCATTGCTCTGTTAGTATGATATCCCTGGAAGGCAACCGGCGATCGTTGGTTCCTCATTTCCTGTAATGGTAAATCGGTGACAAATATAAAGTTGGTTGGAAAAAACCCATGCGATCCAGGTTCTAGAAAGGGGGCCCAATTGTCCCCCATCATCAAACTTCCTATCCCACCTCCTTAGCGCTGAAGAGCGATGATCCTGAGGCTTAGTGGAAAGTATTGGGTTGAAAAACCGTATTTCGGTCCCTCAGGTCCAGAGTTCCATACATGAGACAGGGTCCAGAACAAACAATCACGCGTCATCGACCTCATTTTTCATGTGCCGTTTGAGACGCAACCATGCACAAGAAAAGTATCTTTAATTCAATATTCTGAAAATGACTACAGCATTTCTGGGTCATAAAGGGTCGAAGAAAGTGAAAAAGGAGCAAGAAAAAAGACAAAATTACGAAATGTCCTCGGATGAGATTGTGATGAGATAAAATGTCAAGCCATCCGGTAGAAAGAATAAACAGGGGATACCAACAAACTGGATGTTTGATACAGGGAAGCCGGCGGCTTCACAGAATATACCTTGACGAAAGCGGTATGGGGCGAACGAAGAGAGATGACAACCATGAGCATGAGGGAGAGAAGGGTATGGAACGGCAACCGGAAGAATAAGCCAACGCCGAATAACAAATTGGAGAAAGAACGAAAATGAGATAGCTGCGAGGCAACTTCTTGGGATGAAATCCTCCTGCTGCCATCGTGGTAAGGTCAATTAGCAAATTTATGAGAGCAAAATAAAATTAGAAGAGTTGGGGGGGAGATGCGTCGTTGCAGCGGCACGTTAAGAAAGCCTATATCAACGTCATTATGCCAATAACGTTAAAAATTGACCATACGAGCAATATAGGATGCACTATCGGCTCACCGCTTCGAAGATGGAAATCACGGGTCATGTCAGAGTGCAGATGATGTGGGAGTGGCCGTTGCCTTGCCTTTACCAGGCTGTTCAATATCTCCCTTCTCGCGGATATTCATGTCTTCGTCCTCATCCGCTTCGTCGTCCTCTTCCCAGCAACCAATCTCTTCACATGAGAAGGTATTCATCTTCTTTGCAGCGGCGACCTTTTCATCGGTGGTATGTCTCCCCACGAAGCAAAATGAGCCTGTGTCTGTATCTTCCTTCGGATCTTCGGGCTGATCAGAAGGCGACTGATGGTCATCAGGAGGAAATTTCGATACGGTAACAAGCAATTGATACACACCGTGAACTTGTAATTACAGCATTCATATTTCCACACGCTGGAACCTTGCCCGATCTTGGAGACTTGTACGCATGATTCTTGGTTGTGTTCAATAATGCAAGATCTTGATGTGTTCTTGGAAGGAAAGTAATCGAGATGACACCTTGCACAATGGGACTCGGCTTCATCCACTGAGACACCCTTATCGGTGGTGGTGGTGTGGCGATGTACGCTTGATGCAGTTGATCGAGATGTTGTAGGAGACCAGGAGGGAGAAGAATTCGAAGCAGATGATGACGACAAATGAGATTGATGATTGGAGCGACTAGAAGAAGCTGGAATATAGACGGATTGAAAATCTTCAAATATGAGTGAGAACGCGCGAATCGGGGTCAACGCAGATGAAGATAATGAAGATGACGACCATAATGATGATGACGACGAGGGGAATAAGTGAGATTGGGATATTGTGGGATCTGGTGTTGTTATGGAAATGGCGGTCGATCCGGGGATGATGTTTGTTGTTGCTGCGGTGGATGAGGAATGGGAGGAGGGTCCACCAGGTCCAGGCAGAAAAGACGCCGACGATAAACTGCTCGTTCGACGATGATGGTCATCACCTTCCCTTGACCCTCTGGATGGTAAAGAATCACCAGCGAGGGAAAGCCTGCGCCGGTTGCTGGGTAGACTCATGAGCAGGGCATCATCGAGCTTGGCGAGAAGGTATTTTTGCAATACGGGAGGATCGACCGAAGCGAGGAGGTTGTGGGTTTTCAAAAGAGTTGAGCGCAAAGTGGCGTATTCAGAATCCTCTTGATCTAGGAGCGGATCCACTTGGAGCTCGCGGGATTTGCGCTTCTTGGCGGACGCACCAGACGATGCACCCTCAGAGTCCTCTGGTTGACGATGAGAGAGGGAGCTCATGGTTGGGTGGGGAGAAGGGGAGGTGGTTACGGAGCAGTTGATCAAAAAGGAGTAAGTGGGATTGGGATGGCAAAGTGTGTGACCTCGTGAGTTGGGACTTTATATATGGAGGAGGGGAACCCAAGTCTAATGTAGACCTATACGTTATACGATCATGCACCCTCAGTAGAGTGGCACGCGGAGCAGGGAGAGGGACGAGAAGCTTACTACCACTCTCTTTATGTCAAAGTGGCGGCCATTCGTGAATTACAGGGACCGTGGCCTGACGTGGTTGATCGGTCGCTTTCTGATAATTTTAACCCTTTTGCTCCGAAAAAGGTGGAAAGGTAATATGTAGTAAAGGTATCTGACGACCACATATATATTAAAGAGGGAAGAAATTCGCTCTGATATTGAGAAAGAGTGGGATAGTGCGCAAAAAGTGGGCAATAAAGAGGAAAAGCCGATGAGAGTTCGGCTTTCTATGCAATCGGGGAATGGGGGGGAAGAGGGTAACGGCGAGCTGGAGAGTTGCAGTATTGGGGAGAAGTGGGCCGAGCCCAGTGATCCTGAATCGATGCACCTGAGAGCTTAGGATGCTCAAGTAAGCGTAGCTTGTGTGGGACGGTGCGGGGAGCCATTCATGCCACGGAGAAACTGCGGACTATTCTCCGTCTTCACCACCGACGACAGTGACCCTGCGAGGTATCCGATGAACCGACGGAGATGCTCCGATGGGTGCGTACACGGCGGCACAAGTCGCGCCGAGGGTACATGTATTAGTTAATGTAATGTAATGTAATGCGATGCATGTAATGTAATGTAATACATTGTAATGTAATCCCCTTTCTTCTCTAAACTCTACTTTTCCTCTTTTTCACCCCGTGAACGCCATTGGTCCCCCTGATGGGCGATGGGAGAAAGACGACACGTACGACGACAGTATCGTCGTATTCCTGGTCGGAAACGAGTGCCGATAGCGAGTACAGAAACGGTGTGATGGCGCCTCCCACGCGCTCGGGAGGTGAGTAAACTGTTTCAGGTTGTTGTTTCGCTGTCATTCAACCTTTGACTGATTCCACCATCTGCTTTTCCATGTGTTTCTACTAATTCACTGCTACTTTCGTTTATTCAGAAATGTCATCCATCAAGATGCCTTCCTTGAGACCTCCTTCGCCCTCAAGAAATCCCCCAATCAGGACGACTTCTTTACCTCGCCCTGAAGACGATCATAATTGGACAGAATCCAGAAGTAGAAAGTCATCAACGACGGGCACGCCTTCTAGTCCAATTTGGGCTTTAAACTCTCCTTCAGATTCCTCGACACCTAGGCTTCCATATCGCTCTTCTCCTCCTTCCACTCTCACTCCCACTTCTGGTTTTCCTCGATCTCCTCTCCATGCCACTCGTTCCCAGGTTTCTCTCAATTCATCTTCTTCTACTAGAAGGCCCTCCAATCCAACAAGATCGTCGTCAGCCATCGCCTCTCCTGTCCTTACATCTCCATCAGATCACTCTCATTTCTCCTACTCTCATTCTCAGAAATACGACGTCAAGCGAATGCTGAGCAAACCTGCTCCTCCCTCCTCTTCCCTCGGCAGCACATCCACCTTTCTTTCAGCGCAAAGTGCCGATGTGGACGACTATATTGATGATTTTCTCAGGGAAGGCGTCGGTTCCGGCAGTCCGGGTAACAGCGCCGGGGGCGGAAATGGCGGTCGTTTGGCGAAGTCACCCTGGTCGTCAGCCATGACAACAGCTTCTGACCAATCCCAACACCCTTTTCCTTCCTCAAGATCTCATCCATCATCTTCATACTCTACTGGTGCCGACTACGATCTTCACGCTGGTGACGTGAGTTCAAGGCGGCCCTCCAAGGCCTCTACCATTAATTCCAATTCTCAACAACCTACCATATCCACTCAACCTACTCTTATGTCATCCCTCGACAACTATTCCTTATCAAATAATCCAACCCCACTTCAACAAAAATCATCACAAGCCACGTTGTCACCCTTTTCTGGGGAATTCCTAGACTCGAGTAACACAATTACTGTATCTTCTCCCTATCCCGAATCGCCTGTTCCACGCGTGATGACCCCTGCTTCTGCCTTCATATTCGCATATCAGCAATCTCAACTACGAAGTTCAAACGGCAGACCTGCAACAAGTCCCGACCCTACCTCGATGAACGAGCTTGGTATAGGTGGTCCACCAGGAAGCTCAGGTGCTCAATATCTGACGGCCCCAACTTCAAAATCCTCTTCTCACCATTCTCGATCGGTCTCCCCCGCCGGGACGTATATGTCTCAGTCAGGAAATTCCTCTGGACAGGCTTCGCCTTCCCCATTCAGTTCATTAGGTTCGAAAAGTGGTACAGGGAAGCTGGTGGCTGTTGGGAGTGTTGAAGATTCTTCCAAACGGGCTCACAAATTGACAAAACCACCACCTGATCCATCGGCCGCTTCTTCATCATCATCTTCTGGAATCAAAGGCCTGAAAAGAAAAGTGTCAGGGAAGTTTGGAGGCCGAAAAGGGTCTGCTGGTAAGACGTCGGATGACGGTCATGTGCCTCCTCCTCATATGCCCGTCGAAGTATCCGTGCAAGTATCCGTTTCCTCTTCCTCGAGTTCGTGGAATAGGTTGCAAGATGATACCGAGGAGATGAGGTTTGGCATGGATGAGGATGATGAGTCTGGAGGTGAAACACGGCGAGGGCGGAGTCGAAGGCCGGATGATCTGAACCTGGATTATCGTTATGCGCCCCGAATTGGAGTCGCTCTCTCCACGTCTCCTCTACCTCCACCTTCATCTCAAACTCCTTCAATGGACAGTCATGGGTACCACAGCGGAACCGGGTCAGGTCCCAGCATCGACAAACCGAAGATGACTCGAACAAAATCCAGAACCACACTTTTTGGAATTTCATTAGGTGGTGGGGATGAAGCTTCCAGTTCAAGTCAACCTTCGACACCTGCTACTCCTAATTCGGCTGGAGCGAAAGATGGGGGTGGAATGTCACTTTGGAAGTTGGTGAAAAAGTTTAGTTCGAGTACGTTGAAGGAGAAACATCGCACGGATAGAGATGAAAATGTACCCCCTGTCCCAACGATACCGGCTAGTCTGGTAGGGGCTGGAGGATATGGTTCAAATGATGCTTTAGCGAGAAGAAGAAGTTCCGAGAGTATAGATTATGGAGAAGGTGCTGGTTCTAGGTTTGGATATCTAGAATCTGAATATTCTTCTGGCGGTGATTATCGAGCTGGTAGTGTGGACATTCGTGAGGGGGGTACTCCTGTCAAAGGCGGTTGGAGATCATCTTCTCATACAGGAGGTGCAAGAAGTCGTTCGGGTACTATCTCATCCTCCCAGTATTATTCCCATGGAGGTCAAATTGCACCCACTCCGCCCATACCTTTCTCAACAAAGGCCAAATCATCCAAAAGTAGTAATAAATCTGCATCGATTACTACTACTTCCAAACGGTCTGCATCTCAGTCTCGTGGTGCCGCTTCTTCGATGATGTCTTCTAGTCCTTCCGATATTGCTTCATCCCGATTTTTCCCCCCATATCAAAGTCCCAGGACGAGTACTTCGAGTTATGGGATGGAAAGTATGTCGGCATATCAGATGGATGGAAGTACCGCAGGATCAGTGGAAGGTGGTGGTGTTCCTCCCATTCCAAAGGGAGTTGGTCAATACATTATGCCTCCAGACGAAATCTATGCCCAAATGACGTTGAGTGGGTATGCGGAAGATCCATCATCGTATCTGACTTCTAGCGGTGCCTCCATCAAGAGTGGGAGAAGTGGTCCACGTCCTCGTCCGCCGGCTCCTCCTTTACCTTCCAACTCATATCCTCAACCGAGAAAGTCGATAGGTGGGATGAGTTACAGTGGAAGATCGAGCTTGCATCGTGAGAGAAGCCTGTCAAGGCCTACAACTCCTCCGGTGCCTGGTTACCCTCAACACCCCGCCTCAAGTGGTTCATCCCTCCCTCATCCAGCTTCTTCTACCTCGAGTCTGGCTTCTACAAATCTCGCCAATAAGAACATCCGATCCAAGCAGAAATCAGCCACTTCTGCGGCAACGGAGAGTAGGAATGTGGTTGCTGTTCAAGGCTCCATTGAGGATGGTGGATCCTATGGAGCGACTACGTCACATGTCCGGAGCCCCTCTAAAGCGAGTATCGGAGCTATTAGTGCTACCTCGAAGAAAGGAGGGTTGTTGAGACGATTAGGGAGGAGTAAGAGCGAAGTCAAGTTGTCTGCCGGTATTGCAGATGACTCCTTGATGGGTCCAACTCCTGCAGTGCCCGTATTGGTTTCTCGTGAGGAACGTAATCCCGCTGGTGAAAGTAATCGATTCTCGACAGAGAAGAGAGATAGCGTTGGATCTGGTTCTAATACCAGTGCCAAGCGATATAGCGCGACCCGATCTACGTCCCTTGACTCGTCGGGACTACGAACAAAGGATGGATCGGGGGATCAAGAGAATGGTGAAGCTCGGATTGCATTCAGGGAGTTGAAAGATGGAATAAACGTGAAGAAGACAGAGGACGAGAAATTAGCCATGTGGGACATGTTGATGGAGAAGAGTGAAAAGGCAGGCGGGACGCTGCGTGCAAAGATTGATGATTCAGTCTATTAAGTGTTGTAAAAAGCGATGACTTTCTGCCCAATTGGCATTGTAGGTAAGTGTGATTCGCCCAGGTGTCAAAAGACAAAGTCTAAATCGTTCTTCTTTTTCCAAGAATTCCACCTTGCGCCCGCAAAATTTCAATAACCTATGGTGTATATCAAAAAATTCGAAGTCGGACTTAACGTTTACAAAACGGGTTTTTTTTATTTGCTTCGTGACATCATTTCTTTCTTCCGTTCTCGTACAAAAGGAATCTTAGCTTTCCTTACCACACTCGTTTTCCTTTTTTTTTTAAACTTCGATCTAATCACTATCTTCGAAAATCGCTTCCTGTTTATTATTCGTGAACCCCCCCAACTGCGAGGGGTATTTATTCATGTATGATGCCTTTCTCTTCCTGCAATGTTCCTTCGATTTATTGTTTCGAGTTGATGTCTTTCATCATATCGCATTATTTATTGTCCCATATCTTCGTATTTCATGTTACCCGCAGCGTCTTCAATGACAGGCATTTGTTTGATACCCAA
>WSUA01000487.1:0-13972 GCA_019633455.1 Tulasnella sp. 419 | reverse complement strand
TGCAACCGCAGGGTTTACCCACCCCCTTGTTTTCTTCAACCTACATACATCCTGACCCAGGTTAGAGTGTACCTGGCCCTGACAACATATGACGCGTTCGTGCCTGCCATTGCTTGCAACTGAATCCTGGTTGCATTGGTGTTTAGATATGCCGATTTTACTTGGATAACCGTTGTCATGGTTCAGGACCAACCTGCCCTGAAATCGATCCACATCCCCCTGGATGCCCGATACAATCTCACATGGACTTCGAAAACTAATGAATGTACTGATTGTTCTCAACTCGGTCGTTAGCTAGATGAGTCCACGTGCGCCCACGTTATATGGTCCGGCGCAACCGAGATTTGTTAATCGGGATAAATATCACCCATTGAGCAACCTTGAGGATCTTGCCCGCTTTGGCCGAGAGAATTAGCTGGGTCTTTAACAAAAATATTGGGGAAAAAGCTCAAGACAAAGGCTGAAATTGTGACCGGTAGTGGTATCATTGCAGAAGCTACGATGCTTCTCATAGAACCACCCCGAGGTATGCAATATTCACGCGAGAAGAGAAGCATTGATTGTAGAATGCATGGATAGCGCAGTAATCTTCCGGTGTAAGATGTATTGCCATCTCATGTCTTTTCAATTATTATCCGGTTTCCGTACAACCCTTCATGAGGTATCCTCGCTTCCAATCTTTCGGTAAAGCTTAAATCTTATCCAAATGGTTCCCCACTGTCGCAATCGTAAGAATCCTACAATAATTAATAACAGCAGCCAAGGCGAAGCATCGTGAAAGCCCCTCATACGTATGCATGGCCATGTATTTTCCAGAGTAAAATAAGAAGGGAACAACTGTCATTGATGGCATCACGTACACATGCCTTGACGGTTGCAAAGGTCCATTGGATTGCACACTTACCGCCGGTACGAGAAACAATGAGGGTCTGTATTCAATATCATCAATATTGTTTGGTAGTCCATACACATGCTATTATCTTGACTTACTATAAGAATACATGAGGATGTTGTGAAATGTTATATTGGTGTATCCCGTGCTCTGATGAAACAAACACTTACATCCTTTAGTGCGGTAAACTCTGAGTATTCACACAACTTTCTTTCACTGAGCATGAGGCCTGCTTAGCTTGCTGAATGTAGCCATCCTTGAAGCATTCCATCAATCGCATAAATTTTGGACCTTGACTTAATTGGTACTTCCATACTAGTGTATGGGCGGTAGTAGTTTTTTGACTAGAATGTAGGGACCCGCCAGGACCAGGTGACGCTTACTGTTTGCTCATGTATGTTCGGTTCGTCTCTTGATAGCGTAATAGGTCTTCTTGTTTGTTCACCGCAATAAGGGGTGATTCTTTCCGCTCTGTTAATGAATCCGCCCACACATTGACGATTTGTGATCAAAAGGTGTGATATAATTAGGATTTAATAGGCGCGCGGACTCAAATTGAGAAGAAAACGGCAAGCGGAAGCAAATGGCAGTTGTCATTGAGGCTGAGAGAAGTTAAAGAGGTGTGAATAGGCCACTAGAGAAGTATCGATAGATCTGGTTGTCCCAGGGATATGCGTGTATCGGTAAATGATAGCTAACTATCCAACCAGAGTAGATTTACCATATGGCGGTCATCCAGGTATACGATAGTGTAAGTCGACCTTCTAGGTTCAGTATTAAAAAATCTAGACCTACAATGTGTCTCACTACTACGGTGAGGTGATGCAAACGGGGGGACCGCTGGAGAAGCTTGATCATACTTACCCACGTAAGTGGCTAACTCCAAACAAGACATGACGAGCATGACGAGAGATCTAGGGACAGTTCAACTCGTCTCAGGGATCAGCAGGTTGTGCCAACGCAATTAGCAACATATCAAACAGACACCTACATCTAAACTCTTTTATGCAATTCATAAGCTCTCATGCCTAGGCGAAATCTTACTGGTGATGAGACCGATTTTCTATTTGCAATCGTTCGTTGATATGAAGCCGGCGACAAAGAATGTGAATTCCCAATTTCAAGGGCCCTGGTGAATGACATCAAGCTTAAGTGGTTGATCGAATCCTGTTCCTCAGGAGCCAGAACTTGCGGAGTTCGGTAAGTCAGGTATATATATATATGCGTTAAGGGCAGATTTTGATGCACTATACTCGCCCACCAAACTCTCCATCCGCAAAGATTAGTTATGGTTTCGCGTGATCTACCTTCTCATGGTACGCGTCTGCTAGGAATACTAATAGAATTGATTTTCTATGGTGAGGGATTCTCCCGTCGCGTACAGATTGAAAATATAACCACCTGTGCTATCAGGGATATATAGCACTGTCGTCGTATTCGCAATCACTACAATGTCTGGAAATTTCTCGCAGCGGAGGAGTAAGGTAGTCCCAGCTGTCGTTATTTTTCTTTTCCTAAACACTACTGCATGCGTGGGTTAGTCTCCCTCACAAAGGCGTACCTCGTCAACACGCGTGCTTATATCGTTTTGATTAACAGCATTACAGGTGGCTGACCTGTGGGCTGGATTTTTCACTTATGAAGGTGGACCTGCGAAGTTCTACGCGGATCATCCGACTGGATCGGCTCAGGGCGCGGGGGGCGACTTGCTCAGCGCACTTTCTGTATGGGAATCACCCTCTTTGCCTCTGTTGCGTCAACTGATAAGACTGTCCTAGCTCGTTGTGACAGACGCGTTCCTTGTAAGTCAGGTGTCCCAGGGTACTTTGATAATATTGATCAGTGGGGTTCTTAGATATGGCGCTTGTACGTTATCTGGGGTCATAACTGGCGTGTATGCATTGTGCCAAGTCTCTTGCTTCTTGGTGGTCCCTTTGGTATGTAATAATTTCTTTTTTTACTGACCTAACGTCATATCTGTTTCGTCGTAGTTGCGGGTGTCACAAATGTTATCATAGAATTCAAAGTAGGCTATTGGTCGATGAACGGATGGGCATACGCGACCGTCATCTTGTCCATAGCACTGAACATCCTTGTAACGTTATTGATCTGTGGCAAAATATGGTGAGAAAGCCATTTTTCGTCGTTGTCTGTGAACTCACAGCTGTCAAAGGCAGGTGGAGCGTGCATCGCGGAGCGGAAATGCTCCGAATCGTGTCATTTACCGGGCTGTGATGACCTCCCTGATCGAAAGTGGCGCTCTGTATATTTTTTTCGTGATTCTGTGGATTTCTTGTCATATATTCAAAGTGGTAAGCCCCATCATAGATGATGCAGAGGATTGCTATTGATTCGAATTCTTGCAGACCGTAGTTACCGATATTCTTCCACAAGTGGGAGTTGCTCTAATTCCGCTCGTCCCCACATGCATCGTGCTTCACCTGAACCATACATTCAAGAATGACTCACAATCTTCAACTTCCCGACTTCCAACCGCAATCTTGTCTCGACAAACCGATACAATTGGCCATATCAACACGACGCGGTCGGTCTATTATGATCCCGATCAAGATCGACCATCCGAGAATACCTATAAACTTACAATTCGCCCTCAAACGCCAAACAAGACTGAGGTGGATTGTGTCAAAGTTTGTTCGATAACCGAACCGACTTTCAGAGAGGATGAGGTTCTTTGGGAAGCTGAGGGCTTAGCCCAAGGTGTCAACGGAAGCACGATGAGTGGGAGAGCGGACGGCAATGCATCCAACCTATAGGATGTGGAGTGTTTCCCTACCACTTTTATCAGCTACCCGACCACATATGTTTGGCACTTTGTAGCTTATGATACACTGACATAGATTACATCACGAGCTACGCTGTGATGCGGCATGTGTCTGCAAGCGGTTTCGATATATTCAAAGGCGAGGAGGGCGGACTTCGTCAACCCGGAAACAGAACAAGATGTGATTGACCTGGGAGTCTTTCACAGACTGTTACATAACCAGACAGAACGGGGAGTGATGAAGAGCAACAAAAGGAACTTGGCTCTCGGTTATCAAAAAGGAAATTTTGGTGGTTTTCGCTTAGTGAATGACGCAAACATCTCACAGGTTGTTGACGAAGCAAGAGCGTACAAAGGAATAAAATACACAGCATAGAGGTCACAAAATAAACCCACGAATTTGTTGAGAAAGAAACAGAGGCCCAGCGAGTGAAGTGATAACGACGAAGCGAAGCAATGATAACTAAAATGGGGAAGAGAACAAACATCCGTTACGAGTTCCATCCGATAAAAATGCCAAAGAAAATATTCGACCATGCCAAACATCCATCTCGTCATCCAGTTTGTTGCGAGTTCCCTGATATGCGGAGCTGTACCTCAAATCCATATTATTTCGACCCAATCTCCCAAGCGATACGAACACTGCTGAGCTGAATCACATTGGCTGCCAAAAATCTGACGAAGAGACCTGGGATGCTGAAGTCCAATGGTGATTGATTCGACAACAAAATCTCCCAGAGACGGGGTCGAACAGTTGCGCTTAAATAATTGACACTACTCGAGATGCTTCGCTCTGCATGATATTCTTGAGATCCATTCGCAATCGTATTAATGGGATGACAAGATTTGGATGTTGTTGCATTCAGTCGACTCGACGATAGAAGGGCAATAGGCTTGAGATTTCTGAAACAAAACCACTTGTCAGAATCTTCTTCGAGGGATCGCGATTTACAAACATGGAATGTTAGCGTCTAGCAGTTGATGAGAAGATTTAACTTACGTAAGGAATATCAACGTGACATGTCAGGTCACTACACGGAGATCATCCATTCCCCATCGATGACAGTAGAGAAAGAGGTGAGCTGCTAGTAGAGTTGATAATAGCTGGCATCTGGCATGGTAATTGATCAGCAGAGCCAGGTGTCGCCAGGGCGGCTGTATATGCGTAGAAGCCTGAATCCTTCCATCTGAAGACTGAAGTATTCTTCGAGAATCAAAGGTGAGCATTGGTAAATATTATATGCAATGCATACTTAAAATTTCGACCGTTTACTCCGAAAGGCCAGGCGATCGTTTGCGCAAAGGGGGATCAGCGATTTCTATCGCTTTCAACTTGTCGTCCTTTCATAAAAATGATAAGCTCCGTATTGTGGAGTTCCGAGAACATGAGGGGATTGTGAATCACCAGGGACTTCAATTATCATTTTGGAAGCAAATTTGTGGCTTCTGCTCAACCTGACTCTCTGAGGCAACTTTATTGACGTTCTTGCTTGAGTTTCCTTATATTGACGACTACTACCATCCAGATCCCTGACCGATTGCCTACGAAGCGTCCCTAACACCGTTTCATCGATAAATGAAGCTCTCAGGGGTGAACGGCCAGGAATCCGGGGATGGTCCTTGCCCTTCAGCGAAGTCCTCAGTTCCACCTCGGATACATACCAATATTCGACATCTCTGCCAACATGGTGTCCGGGTCGGGATCCTGCGCCTGGTTAGTAAGTTTATCTCCTCAGCTCATCTCCAGTGCGGTCTATGTTCTCCTCCAGTCAATAGATGTGAGATGAATCTTCTGTTGAAGTTGAAGGGGCAGCGTCTACTTACACTGTGAAATCCTATAGTAGTAACCAGGCTCAGATGATGTGAAGCGATCATACTGGGTAAAGAATGTAGATTGTGATGATAGTATCTAGCTCTACAAGACATCGAGTATTTATATACATGAAATGATATCTTGATAATCTGATAGGTAAATGATCGGTATTGAGTAAAATAATCGGTAGTATATACGAGATGACGCGGGGGGGGGGAGATAATCCATGAAAGCGATTGGAATCGATATCCCGACATCTTCTCCCCTCAGGCAGATGCGATGTCTACCACCGTTAACACCTGGACCAACACAAAAGAAACTTCAGCGGAAGTCTATGAACACAAGATGTTTCATCAAACCTTTCGAAATAAAGTAAGTGTAGACCAAATTCTACGGGTAATGAGCCATCTATGGATCCTTATCCATTGCCATAGAAAACCATACTCAAGCCCGTATACTCGCACGGCGATCAGGATCTTCGGAAGGCGGCTGTGCAGGAAAGAGCAAGAAATCAGGGTAGCGTTGGTTCCATTCGTAAGCCACGAGTTTCCTTGTTTCGATCGACAATCCTCGATGTTCTCCCGTCTGCCTGCATTTTCCAATAAGGGTTTCCTCGAATCCCAGTTTTATACAGCATTCTTATTGCCCCAGCATGAATGCTAAATCGGAGTTCATCATCGGAAAAGGAAAGGGAGATTGCTTGCTCAACTTTCCAACAATAGCCAAATCCCATCTTTCATTTCTCGACTTCAGCCAACCCTTGTCACCTTTGCTCCATATGTAACAGGAGACGTGTGGATGTGAATGGATGAACGATGTGCTATAGAAATCGTCAAGAGTAATGTGGCGGTTCTTTGCAGAGTTGTTCTTGTGATTCGATTCGACTCTGGCCTAGATAGACGTTGTTTGCGTCCGACTGCGCCTTGAACAGCAAGTCGACAAGTTACAATACTGAGCAATACCCTTCGATTGGCAGTTCCAACTTGTTTTCAACCTGAAACTTCACCCCGGCTAATGAACCGTCAAATTCGCTGGCTTCTGATGAAATGGGAAGCAAAGTTGTTGATGATTTCAGTTGAGGCCTTCAATGCAGACACTAGTGCCCTTCTCTTGACAATCAGTCTCGCTTTGATTGTCAAATCTTCCTTTCAAATCCCGCACGAGGCTACTGAAGATGATTGGCTTCCATATACATGAAGCCAGTTAGGAGCGTCTCTGGATATGACCAAATTCTAGGTAATCTTCAGTTTATGGTACCAACTGCTGATGGAGAAAAGCTGAGATTTTTTGACTCATTGATACAGTATAGCTGCTGCCCTGAGGGACTATTATTGAACTCCGCCGTTCTCGTCGGGCTGCAATTGGAATGCACTTCGGCGCTCTTTGGCGATCCAGAGATCAACTTGCCATAACGCCGCATTTTAGAGAGAACTCCTGTAAGCAAAACACTTCCCAGTAGCCCGTTGCAATGGAAGGTAAGTGTAATGGTTTCTTCTTCCAGACCTACACCTAGGTTCTCTCCTGGTCCAACACATCACACTCACGTTGTACAGCTTAGTCGTTTAGGAGATTACTTGGTCTCATCTCACTGTCAATGTCGAATAGAGGAGTAAATGCCAATGCCTATGTTGTCAATGTCCCAGAAATCGCTTTTCTGCCCAATGAAATAAAGATCGGTCCGTAAGATAATCAAGCTCGCATTGAGGATGATATTGTACGGATAACATGTTTCGTATGATTACACTCTGGGAACGCTCAAAAGGACTCGATGGGCTTCATGAGGAGTTGTCCAAGGTGGTTATTCTGATGAGGAGAAAAGTCAGTTTAAGTCGATAAAGATCTTGCAATAAAAGTCAACTGACTGGAACGAGCTCTCATCTAAAGACATTCGATATCGTCATAAGTATATCGATCCTGACCGAGGACATCAGTGCGATTAGCTCACCTTTCTTCTCTTTCGTCTGAGTCTACGAGAACGCTTTTTCTTCCACTTCTCTCTCATTCTGTACCCATTGAAGATTCAGATACATATCTTTTCGGGTGCTCTGATGTACATTACTTACCTGTCTGATCAAAACGAAGATCAACGCTTTGCAAGTCCAACCCTTGGGCTTTCCGTCTATATGCAGCGAGGTTCTGTACAGTTCTTTTCGCATTACTAAGCAGATCCCGTGATCTTGGTCTTCTGGATCTCCAAACCGTTCTGTGATCTGCGAGTGCCAATATGGAAACGGATGACGGCTCTCAAAGCAGTGGATCCAAAGATAACGACAATAGGACTTCCACCAAGTCCTGGAGAGAGATTTCAGAATATACACATCTCTTACGTTCCTTGAGGGCTGCCCAAACTGAAGACGTTACTACACATCTTACTGCACTAAGACATCAACCACAAGACCTTATTCAAGATATCCATGATGGAATTGGATCTAACAACGAAAACATGGAGTTGGTCGCTCGACCAAGTATTCGATCCGCTGGACAAGGCCGGCGTTCGGGAACTGGAGACGTGTCCCGTAACCTTGTGAGTAACCCCGACCAGATGATCGGATATCGGAATCTGACCTTTTAATATTCCAGTCCGCCAGATGGCCTTTAAAACCAGTAGACGTCCAGCGGCCACTATATTCGCTAGAGGATGAAGTCCGTCTAATTGCGCGCCAACACTTGACGAAGGAAGGTGGGGCGAACAATGAAGACTCGGAGAGGCTGTCACAAGATGAGGATGAAGAAGAATCTATACTCACTGAGGAGCTGGTATCTGCATTGAGTGGTAGAACATTGGATCTATTGCACCAAACACTAAACGGTCTGCTTGGTCATAGACCGTCGGTTCCGCCTTCTCTTACAAATCGCCTGAAGCCACTTGGGTGGGAGACATTGCTCAGTGAGTTATCAACAAGTGGGGCTGTGGACCCCAGGTTAGTTTATTTTGACTTTTTACTGGATTAACGATGTTTAACTATTCAACCTGGGAAGACAGTGTTATTAAAAACTCCTATATGCGCCTCTCCCGTCTGTTCCCATCAACTGAGACATTGCCCATACCAGTTCCAGTCTATCGACGGCTGGCTGAAGACGAACCTAATGGCGGTTCTCAAGAAATCGGTCTTAAATCTGGTCAGGGTCCCTTGGCCCGGTCATCAGAGCATGATGGTACCCTGGCTTTGGACTATACCAGTGACTATGAGCTACTGGAATACGTTGCATCACAATCAACGAATTCCAAACCAAAAAGTATAATGGTTGACTGCAGATTGAGCCTAGAATACGTGCTTACATGATCTTTACTTAGGAACAAAGCACAAGTCCGCAATGCTATCTGTGACGAGTGAAGAGACTACACAGCATTCGTAAGGCCAGGAGAGTGTTTCAATGGCCGGTCAATCTGTTAATCCATCCATTGCTTGACTTATTTCTCAGATATACATGATAGCAGTGCTTCATTCTGAGAGGTCTTTGATCTCTCATTTTCCTATGTCGTTATAGCGTATATTGTTAAGGTCCCTCTCTTGACGGATGCAGTCGTGACATACTATACAACGTGGTATCCCACGCGAAGGTTGACCATGTTTGTAACACTGTTAAATTTATATACCTTCCATATCACGGAGAAGGATGATAATGGACAAGTGATGATGCTGCAACCAGTTCATTGTTAACATCAGTCGATCAGTGTAATATACTCCGAAGAAACCGATACATCACTACAGATAACAGCGCAGACTACAGCTATAGAAAGGCTTGTGCTTGGAGATTGAAAAATTCTGCATAGCGACCCCCCAAGGCCATCAACTTGTCATGAGATCCGACTTCTGTCACGGTTCCATTCTCAACAACTGCAATTTTGTCAGCCTTCCGAGTTGTATTAAACCTGTGAGAGACATATATTGTGGTTCTATTTATCATGCAATTAGTTCAGCAATCAATGAAGCGGGAGCTACGCATCCAGTCTATACATACTTTATTTTTTGTCCTGTTTCGGATTTTGAGAGACCGTGAATTCTCTCAAACAACTCGTGTTCAGCCACAGCATCCAATGAAGAGGAGGGTTCACTATCGGTGACACAACTCGTTGAGTGATGTGGTCAGAAAAAGCAGGAGTAAATGACTTACTCAAACACCACTAGGTCAGCCTCGTCTGATCTCATGAACGCACGAGCAAGTGCCAAGCGTTGCCATTGTCCACCGGAGAGATTTGTCCCAACATCTCGAGCAAGGGCATGCATCCTCATGAATCGCCCTCTACCTTTACCCATTGTCTTCGGTGGTTTCACTTTATCAGTCTTGCCTGATTTTTTGTTGGGACCTGCGCCTGGTTCGGCATCGAGCGGAGTTCCCCATTGGTGCAGGAGTTGATCGATTCCATCATCCAGCTGGTCTACAACCGTGTCAGCACCGCCTCGCTTCAAAGCAGTTCCAAGGAGTTCAAGATCGTCCATCCGACGGAAGTTGCCAGTTCCGACGTTTTCCTTGACCGTATCGTCATAACGAGAGAAGTCTTGAAAGCAAACTGTAGTTTTGGCATGTAGGGAAGGTCGATCATAGGTTGAAGCTTCGTGATCGTTGATAGTCAAAGACCCAGAATAGTTGTACCTTTTCATAGCTGTGGATTAGTAGGCGGAGCTATGGTGCTGATAGGAATGTACTTACAGACCCATGAGAACCTTGGATAAAACAACGTACCAATCTTGAGCCATCATCTCCTGGGGTAAAGATATCAACATACCTTGACGAGGGTCGTCTTGCCGCCACCATTGAAACCGACAATAGCAAGAGTTTCTCCTGGCTCAATGGTCAAATTCACATTCTTGAGAGCTGGCTCAGTTTGACCAGGATACGTAAAGGACAAATTTCTAAAATGGGTGTCAGTATAGTGAATATAGCGTCGAAAGTATCATTACCTCGCTTCTATCCTCATTCCCCGTTTCTGTCCGTCCACAACAGTTGTCTCGTACCTTCTGAGTACACCCTTTTCCGAAGTCTTGACATCCTTCATTTGCATCACTTGAGAGAAGGCTTCAAATTGAAAGACCATGTCCATGAACAGTCTAACTCGGTCTTGAACCATCATGAGTGTCGATACAAGACTGCTGGCGCTATTTTGACAAAGACGCATGCTACCAAGAGATATTGTTGCTGGAAAAGCTCCGATAGCAATGAACGCCTAATGTCCAAAATCATACTCATAGTAAATCCAAAAAATCTCAGAAGATGAGCCGGTGACTTACATATTGCATAGAATGCAAACTATCCCGGATAATATTGACACCGGTATACGAGATTCTTTCGTTCTGTCTATATTCAGTGCGCCGCTGTCGAGAGTCGAAAGTCACATTTTCCCATTTTTGCAGCACCCAATCTGCAAGTCCGAATAGCAGAATTTCTTGTTTGTATGGTCCCATCTGACCCAGTTGGGTGATCTGCCTCGTCTTCATACCAAAATCTCCAAGGTACACAGGAGCGACAATTACGAATCGTTCGATCAACGTGATGAAGGCGGGTAGGAATGTAATAAAGGCGAAAAGGAGGTTTGCCCATGAAAGCGGGTTGCTGGCGCTGGTAAGCACCTTCAGCAAGATGGCGGCTTGAGATAACACATGGAGCCTACAATATCTATCAGCAACGAATCGTTTCAGACAAGGGAGCTTCTGAGTTTACGCACAAGCTAGTGAAGACGCTCAACAGACTCGAGAAATGATCGCTACTACGCCCCCTGTAGGTGAATTGATGCTCGATACCCGCAAAAACACCGGCTTCAAAGAGAACTGGCCGAATTTGAGGATCGTTAATTGTTGGTATGTCCATCAATAACGTAGATTCGAGATACATCCTCCTGTAACAGGTAAAGCCGATCGTTAGCAAGAAATAGGGGCTACATGAGAAAGTTGACGAACTGAAACTTTTCTGTGATCAAGCTAGACACCAGCTCTTCGTTGTTACGGCTTATCATCGGAAGCGTCAACTACGCACGAGGGAGAAGGGATAAGGTGTCTAACATACAATAAAAGGTTGAGAAGTGTCTCGGTGTTTGCGGCCACAATATCAATAGCGGCAAGCCAAACGATGCGCTTGACATCGCTTGACTGACGTGAAGAGAGAGCCTCTTGAACCTGGGCATCATATTACGATTAACTAGAGGTGACTTGTAAGAATTCCGTTGACTCACGGCATCCATCAAATTGGCCATAGCCACAGCACGCCATGCCGGCACTAGAGACACATACCAGTGAGATGCAGTATGCAAATGTGCGAGCAAGAGACTCTTACGTATTCCATGTATAGTAGTTGACAAGTACGTTAACAGAATTCTGAAACCACACGCTTCCCATTGGATGCGGAATAGTTGGGCGAAGACATAGGGAGCGAGTTTGAGTGAAGAGACTATGTTTTTGCGGTTGAATTCTCGACCCTCGTCCTTGGATATTTCATTTCCGTTGGAGTCGAAGCGGGATTCGTTCCATAATCGATGTCTCTCCTCAGGACCTAATTTTGGTGTCCATGGTATGAAGAAATTTTGGGTGGGCGTGTGGGTAGGCGGACTTGTGGAAACGCCTGGTCGTGTCCCATGGGTGTTGCTCTTGTCATGAACAGGCTCCTTTGGTGTTGAGTGGCTTGTTGGCTTGCGAAGGTACGCATTTGAGGCGTTCTTGGAGATGTTGAAGCCGGAAACTTTGAGACCAATTAAGTGACGATTGATCAACAGAAGACACAACGCTTACCAGTGATAGACTCTCCTTGACTATTATTCGTTAAATCAATGTTTGGATTCATTGCATAGTTCGTGAGAGTAGTGGTTGAAGACGTAAGTGTCAACAGTTTGAAGTGTTCTATTCAGAGACGCGCAGCCAGCGGTGAATGCACGTGATTCGGATATAACGGCCCGTACGCGTTTTTACGAATTCCAAAGTTGGCTGCACTGCGGTTTTGTCGGCTGACCCTTTCCACCTCACTGCTTGCTCGTCATTTTCTTGGCTATTTTGTTCTATTTCTAGTGATAATATAGTCAATCCACTCTCCTTTCCTTATCTCTACAGCAACCAATAAGATGCCTCCTCCACATGCTGAAAAGCCACACTCAAAACTTGTCGTCGTACGTGATATTCAACGCTGCTCACTGGATGTGTTACTTACTATAAAATAGCTTGGGACTGTCTCGTTCTATCTGGTGGCAGCCATTGCGGTAAGCGCGCACTTTTATTAGTCTCAGTGCTTAGAGCTGACAACCGTTTTGCAGATGGTGCTCGCGTATGTCCTTGTCAGCTCTTGTGTTACTCTTTGCTTATGAATCCATTTTCAGCAATAAATGGGTCCTCAACAAGACAACAATCCCTCTGTTCTTCTTGATGACACAGCTTTTCATTGCCGTCATCCTCTTCCTCGTCACCCACGTCATCGGCTTGTTCAAAATCCCGACTCAAATTGATATCCAAGTGTGCAAGGGTCTCGCTCCAATGGTTTTCATGAATGTTCTGAACTTGAGGTACGTCCAGCCACGTATATTTTATGGCACATTCTCGGCTGACTCTCGGTATTCCATAGTCTAAATAACTTTACTCTCAAATACGTTGATGCCTCATTTTACCAAGTCGCACGCGGTCTTGTATTACCATTCACTGTTTTGTTGTCCTCTTTTATGCTCCATCATAGACCTTCTCTCCTTATCCTCGTCGCAGTTGCGGTCGTTACCTCGGGATTCCTAATTGGGGTGGCCCTTGATCTCGCACCGGGCTCTGTCATCACTACCACTTCTCCATTGGGTGTTCTTTTCGGTGTACTCTCCTCTATGACTACTGCACTCCAGGCAGTTGTCATTAAACGCAGCTTGGACGTCGTCAAAGGAAGTGCCATTGAGCTCGCGTGGTACAACAATCTCCTCTCCGCCTTTGTCATGTGGCCACTCATCATTCTTGGAGGTGAAGTCCCAGATGTGGTTGAGATGTTCTTTGGAGAAGGAAAGGCTCTTGAGACCTTCCTCTGGGGTTCTGCCATCACTGTGAGTTCTTCTCTGTCGTGTGTGCTCAGATTCTGACTCTCGTTATCAGGGTGTTTTTGGCTGGTTGATTTGCATCGCTGGCTTCCTAAGTATCAAAATCACCTCGCCAATCACTCACATGATCTCATCTGCTGTGCGAGGTGTCTTCCAGTCTATACTCAGTGTATGGGTCTTCGGTGATATCATTACCACGTAAGTTGTCTCTCAATTGTTCCTTTTCGTCAAAATTAACGTGTAATCTCATTTTCTCCGCCAGGGGCCGTGCGTCGTCTATTGGACTCATTCTCTCAGGCTCTGTCTACTATACTTGGGTCAAGCATCAGGAACAGCAAGCTGCCGAACAGCATGCCAGCGGATCAAAGTTGGAAAGTGGAGGATATGAACGTGTACCGATGAAGGATGTGGATGCGGATATCCGCAAGGATTCAATGTCAAGGTCTTAGGTTGCTTTCTTGCTCGCTATGGACTTTTTAGGCTTGTTTGCTTTTT
>WSUA01000486.1:0-16173 GCA_019633455.1 Tulasnella sp. 419 | reverse complement strand
CCCGCTATACCGATCATTCAGCGGTGACTCCCAGCGTTCAGACACGTCGCGTGTATAAAAAGCGTCTACCTTCCCTTTTTTCATCTATATCGAGACACGTAGTACTCTTATCGACGATATGACAGAAGCTATCAAGAAGGTTTTTGCTTTGAGGAAGCAAGAGGTCTGAGTGACTCTCTATTGGCTAGATTTCCACTGGTTCGCTAAATAAGCTTTATTGACACTTTTTGTTATTGCAGGGTGTGCCAGCATTTGTTACATTCGTAACAGCTGGCTTCCCTACTGCACAAGATACTGTGCCAATCTTGCTTGCCATGCAACAAGGTGGCGCTGATGTTGTCGAGTTGGGAATGCCTTTCAGCGATCCTATTGCTGATGGTCCTGCTATTCAGGATTCTAATACAGTATGTTAGCTGTTCATTTTCATGTGCACTTGGACCTTGCTAAGGCCACCTGTCTAGATTGCACTAAACAACAACGTTGGTTTCGCGGAGTGTCTGGACATGTTAAAAGAAGCACGACAAAAAGGCCTTACAATCCCAGTCGTGCTAATGGGTCTGTTTTGACCGTCGTGTTGCAGAGAAATCTGTGCCTAATAATTGATCCATAGGTTATTATAACCCGCTACTTGCATATGGAGAAGAAAAGGCAGTCAAGGATGCAAGGGAAGCAGGTGCTAATGGATTCATCATGGTTGATCTGCCACCTGAGGAAGCTGTTCGATTCAGAGAGATTTGCGTTAAAGAAGAGTTAGTCGTTTATTCTATACATGAGCCTTCGATGTACTGAACCAAATGTTGCACCCAGCATCTCATACGTACCACTGGTTGCGCCTTCGACAACTCTGTCACGCTGCAGATTTTTGGCATCTATTGCAGACAGTTTCTTGTATATCGTGTCAAGAGTAAGTGTAGATTACGTCGTACCCTGGACAACCCTGCTCACCACAGAATTCAGATGGGTACAACAGGTTCTTCAACCACGGGGAAGCTCAACTCAGAGCTTCCAACACTTTTGTCAAGAGTGAGAGAGTACACTGTTGTTCCTCTCGCCGTAGGCTTTGGAGTCGCAACTCGGGAGCATTTCGAGACAGTCGCAGATGCTGGTGCTGATGGAGTGGTCATTGGTAGCCGAATCGTCTCCGTCATCAAAGGTGCTCAGCCCGACAAAGTGGCAGAAACAGTCCGCCAGTATTGTTCGGAGATCAGCCGTAGGCAAGTCAAACTAGAGGACACTCAGCCGGTCGCCGCAACCGAAGTCGAACCGAAAACCGCTCCCAGTGGACCTCCTCTTGTTTCACCTCCTCTTCCGATTCCCCAATCCGACGGACCAACCTCAACTACTCTGGCTGTGACCGAACCCACCGTACTGCCTGCTCGTTTTGGACAGTTTGGTGGACAATACGTTCCCGAAGCACTTGTCGAAAGTTTGATGGAGCTCGAAGAGGCGCATAAGACAGCGCTTGCTGATCCCGAGTTCTGGAAGGAGTTTGAGAGTTTCTATGGTTATATCAATCGACCATCCACATTGTACTTTGCTCCAAGGTTAACTGAACATGGAGGAGGAGCACGAATCTGGCTGAAAAGAGAAGATCTGTAAGCCATGATCTGTGTTCATATAGAACGGACCTCATTTCTTCTCTCCAATTAGGAACCACACAGGCTCCCATAAGATCAATAATGCTATTGGCCAGGTTAGTGCTTTTGCGACGACAAAGCAACTCCGTTAACGTCCGGCGTAGATTCTTCTGGCGAAGAGGATCGGAAAGACGAGGATCATTGCGGAAACCGGAGCTGGACAGCACGGTGTAGCCACTGCTACCGTCTGTGCACGATTCGGAATGGAATGTATTGTTTACATGGGTGAGGAAGATTGCCGCAGACAGGCTCTCAATGTTTTCAGAATCCGCATGCTTGGAGCCAAGGCGAGTAAGGTCTTCAATATGAGCTCTACGATCGAATTGACCAGTGCTCGCAGGTTGTACCGGTTTCTTCGGGATCCAAAACACTTAAAGATGCCATCAATGAAGCCATGCGAGATTGGGTAACCAATCTCGCTACAACTCATTACCTGGTCGGATCTGCCATTGGCCCTCACCCCTTCCCTACAATCGTGCGAGACTACCAACGGGTGATCGGAAGAGAGATCAAGTCGCAATTGGCCGAGGTGAAAGGCAAACTTCCGGATGCTGTTGTGGCATGTGTGGGCGGTGGAAGCAATGCGATCGGCACCTTCTACGACTTCATCGAAGAGAAAAATGTTAGACTAATAGGTGTCGAAGCCGGAGGAGAAGGTATGATTTCTTGAACTTCCTTCTGTTTCGTTACCTGACCCCCCTATCCTTGAGGCGTTGGCACCGCGAAGCATAGTGCGACACTCTCCGCAGGAGTTCCTGGCGTCCTGCATGGCGTTCGGACATATCTTCTCCAGTCCCCTACCGGTCAAATTATCGAGACTCATTCCATAAGCGCAGGACTCGATTATCCTGGAGTTGGGCCAGAACATTCATGGTTAAAGGATTCCGGTCGAGCGGAATATGTAGTTGCGACAGACGAGGATGCGCTGCGCGGATTCAGACTATGCACTCAGTTGGAAGGGATTATTCCCGGTGAGTTTCAGTTATACAGCACAAAGACCCACCTTATACCAGATCGAATGCAGCTCTGGAATCATCTCATGCCATTTGGGCGGCAATGCAGTTGGCAAAAACTTTGCCAAAAGACCACGATGTCGTAGTTGTGAGTGTAGTGACATGTCCCCAAATTCCACTCCATCTGATAGCGGCTGGCGAATAGTGTCTTTCTGGACGTGGTGACAAGGATGTAGAACAGATCTCACAGCTCCTCCCAGGTAAATGGGCGGATGTGTTGGATTGGCATGTGTAAGATATTGACAATGGTGGGTAATCGTATGAATGTATCAAAGAAAATCCCTGGCTTTCCAATCTAGTTGATTTTGATACTCTTGGGGTGCTGGATTGATTTGAGAACCCGTTTCTCCCAAGCCATGAGATTGGGACATCCCTCTACGACGGATCGCAGTAATCCAGGTTCACGTAAAATGGTATGCAAATAAGCAAATGCCAGCGCGTCGAGAGCAGTGGGAATCCTACACAATGTGGAGATCAGTCTCGGGTCACAGGTCTTGAGCAGAAGGGGGGAAACGTACGGAGAACCTAAGAACCACGTATCTTCACCAAGTCGTTCCGAAAGCGCCCAGATTGCCTCTCTGTAATGTAATTGAATCTCTGGTATTGAGATACGAGCCCCAGACGGAGGAAACGGCATGCTCAGCCCGGTCAACGGTGGCGGGGTGGGGTGGAGGAAAGACTCGAGTGAGGTATGAGAGGATTGAGAGAGAAGTAATGATGTAGATTGCTTGGTGGCCTTATCAAGGGCCTAAGTCATGTTTGGTAAGTTATCTTACACAACACCTATGGGCGCAGCACTCACCACAGCGGCATGCACGTTACCCTCGAGTAAAGTTACCCATGCTCTACTCTCATCTCGAGATGATCTGTCACGATATCCTTCAAGCTCATCTAAAGGACCTTGAGCACTATCGACCCATGCAGGGATCTTGAACTTGCTCAACAGCTGGGCGGTAGGAAGATGTAGCGATGGGAGGTGGCCATCAATACCAGCGTCCTCTGATATATCCCAGCGAACATCAAAATCACTGATACCTCGAAGCGAGATGTAAGTTTGCCACTTTAGACACTCCACATCTCCGCTGAGACGACTAGGCTCATCATTTTTTGGTGGAGGGAGAATCCACAGCGTTGGCTTGGCAGGTGTGGCAGATGGGTTCACTTTGTCATCGGAGGAATATGTGTAAAGTGGAAAAGAGTTGAAAAACTGCCTTAGTGGCTCTGGAAGACTGATTAGAGACGAGCTACTCATCGAGGAAAAGTTCGCAGGTTGCGCCAAATGCAGGTTGCGCGTAGAATCTCGAACCGTACGAAGAAATGACCAATCATTTTCCCGGTCTCGTGACTTGAGTCACTTGACGCATCTACTTTTGGCGTTTCACACTTTTCGACACGGTCTCAACTAAAGATGCATAAATGGACACGGCGCTTGCGGTTAATCGAATTATCGATACCGCATAGTCAATACAACAAGGAATTCCGACGACTTTTTAGCTGCTCTCATGTCGTGTGGTCCGATTCCAAGCAATGGAAAATGGTAGATTTTCCCCCAGAAAGAATCAGGTGAGCGATTTCGATCTTTCTAGAAAGGCTACCGGATAAGAGCAAACATGATCCTGCGACAGAAACTTTGGTATAATCGCTCATATTGATCATGGCAAGAGTACTTTAGCGGATCGCTTGCTTGAGCTCACTGGAACTATCTCCAGCACTGCTGGAGCTAACAAGCAAGTTTTGGATAAACTCAAAGTTGAACGAGAACGTGGAATAACTGGTATGTCGCATTTCATATAAAAATCAACGTGTTCATTAACATTCTCTTGCTTCAGTCAAGGCTCAGACAGCAAGGTTAGCATCTACTGAGGTTTCGGTTCCAATTTATTACTGAGTTTCCGACTGCAGCATGATTCATCATCTTGATAACAATCCGTATTTGCTCAATTTGATTGATACCCCAGGTATAGCGCAATTTTCAAGCCGCTAAATATCAGCGTAACCCGTCGTTTCTTCAGGGCACGTCGATTTCAGTTGGGAGGTTTTGCGGTCACTTGCAGCATGTCAGGGAGCTTTGTTACTCGTTGATGCAACACGTAAGTCTAATCTCTGGACAATATATCACGACTAAAATGATGGATCTTTTCTAAGAGGGCGTTCAAGCACAAAGCCTTTCGGTATTCCATGCTGCTAGAGAGAGAGGCGTCAAAATCATACCAGTTTTAAATAAAGTACGCCGCGGAGCTGCCTCACTTTGCAACAAACCTGACACAGAGCTCCTTGTGGCTAGATAGACCTTCCAGCAGCGGACCCAGAGAGAATTATGGGCCAAATGAGTAGTACGTTCGGCATTGATCCAGATGAGGTACTGCAGATCTCCGCAAAAACAGGTCCGTCCGCAGAACAAGTGTCTCTCATGAAACTAATTCGTGATTTGATTGCAGGGCTCGGCGTGGAGAGCGTATTAGAGGCCATCATCGAGCGAGTTCCGTCTCCTTCACCAAGCCCAAACACAGCTCTCAAAGCCTTATTATTCGACTCTTCGTATGTTTGACTCTTTCAGATCTTATTAGACTGCTTACTGACGTACTAAATAAGTTATGATCGTTATCGGGGCGTAATATCTCTCTTTAATGTTCAATCCGGAGTGCTTCGTAGAGGTGGGTGCAAGCTTAACACGCAGAACATGAACAGTACTGAAGGATCATTATAGGGGATAAGATACAATCTTGCCATACAAACAAGAAATACGACGTAATCGACGTTGGTGTCATGAATCCTGAAGAGACTTCTACAGGTAGTCTGCACCCAGGTCAGGTTAGTTACTTGAACTTGAATTAGTACGACCAAAACGCTAACAAGATCATAGGTTGGATACGTTGCCTGTAATATGAAGCAGTCAACCGAAGGTCAGCTCCAATTTATCCCATTCAGCAAAACATAACTGACATCCCCTCAGCACATATTGGAGATACATTCTTCCGGGTGGGGGAGCCGGTCGCACCTTTGGGCAGTTTCAAGGCATCCAAAGCGATGGTGAGCCAAGTGCAGTCCTAGAGTGCCTTGTTACCAAACATCATTTCGTAGGTTTATGCAGGTATCTTTCCAATCGACAATAATGATTTCCCGAAGTTAGAAGAGTCTATTCACAGGGTAAGTCTATGTATAAAACCTCTTGAGCGCAAAAATTGACGCATCCTAATCGCCGATAGCTCACATTAACTGACAGGAGTGTGACTGTCCAGCGGGAGTCTTCCACAGCATTGGGTCAAGGCCATCGGCTTGGGTTCCTCGGTACCCTTCATATGGACGTCTTTCGACAACGGCTTGAGGATGAATACGATGCTAACGTCATCATTACAAGCCCCTCTGTTCCATATGAAGCGGTGTATCGTAATGGCAAAACCAAGATGATCAGTAACCCGGTTGAGTTTCCGGAACCAGGTGACTTTAAGGTAGTGGAAGTCCGAGAACCAATGGTCAAGGCTACCATCATTGTACCTGATGGTGGGTATTTTCTGCACGTGTGTTGAGAAGTCGAGTTGACAGATTCACCCATATAGAATACTTGGGGCAGATGATGGAGCTCATAACCTCCCACCGAGGAGGCGAGATTGATCACAAATACCTTGATGCAGGATCTACTAGCGCCCGAGTGATGCTGCAGAGTGTCATGCCACTATCCGAGGTCGTTACGGACTTCTTTGACCAGCTGAAACATCGTAGCTCTGGCTTTGCAAGTTTCGAGTGAGTATCAGTGCTCCAGTTTGCGAATATATTATCCAGCTTAGGTGTCACCCTCTCAATAGTTATGAAGAAGTTGGATATATGAAGAGTGATCTTCACAAGGCATGTTAAAATTCCATTTTAGGTATCTTACATCCTTATTAATCCGTACTCTAGATGATGTTCCAGTTGAACGGAAAGCCCATCGATGCTCTTGCGATGATTGTACACAAGTCCAACATCGCTAAAGTTGGCCGCGCTTGGACCAAAAAACTCCGTAAGTCCCCGCTATAATTATCCAAGTCCTGAATACTCACAAAACGATGAATCAGGTGAGGTCATTCCTCGTCAGCTGTTCGAGGTTGCGATTCAAGCTGTGATCGGCAGCAAAGTTCAAGCACGAGAGACATTGAGTGCCATAAGAAAAGACGTTACAGCCGGCTTGTATGGAGGTGAGCTTGAAGTGTGACTGATGCGACCAGAGGCTGAATATTCAACCAACTCTGTTACTAGGTCACTATGAGAGGAAGGTGGGTGAACATCGTAAAGCAACCGTATCTCCGACCGAACTAATGGTTGCTTTCGATGACATAGCTGAAACACTTAGAACGGCAAAAGGAAAGCAAGAAGAAGATGAAGCGGGTAGGTAACGTGGAGCTACCCCAGGAAGCATTTTTCGATATGCTCCGCACGAAACAAGGCGGAAAATAGTCGACCTTAGCATTCATGACACACCCTGCTATAACCACTTGATCGATTAGATTAGCATCGAGAGCTACATGTTGAGTGGGCTTGGTTAAATGGGATAGTACGTTGAACTCCGATTGCCGTCGATTGTTCCTGTTGTTCAAATGGGGGTTGAAAGTCTATTACTGAGAGGAGAAAGGGAGCTGAGGTAATAAGTGGGTCTGTCTATGATCCACCGGCGTTCACAACAGCCCGCTCCGAGTGAACGTGTATGGGTTTTTCTCGCGACTCCCGTGCAGCAACGAGGCTCCGTCTTCTCTGCTCGGCTGCCTCTAGCCTCTTCGATAGTTCCTTCAACTGCTGATCAAGTTGATTGCTCTCTTGCGAGAGCTTCTCCACTTCTGCGAGTTTGCCGCTGATGTCTTCTGGAGGTCTGCAAATCAACGTATGACGTATGGTTGTGGTGAACAAGTGGCAACCCCCGGGGACAGGTAAAAAGATACTCACTGGGTAAAACTGCTGAATAGAAAGTCTCCCAAAGGACTTTTATCAATCACTGGAGTGGATAGTCTTGGGGGAACCATTTCTGGTACTTTGAGAGAAGGTCTTTCCAACTCCTGCGTTAGATCTTCGTCGTTAGGATGGACCCTGCAAAGTAACATGAGCTCTAAGTCGCATCGAGAACACTGAAAAATTATCAAGTACCTTTCGAGTTGTTCTGAAGACATTGGGAAATAAAAGACGTGTTTTTGAAGCGATCAAGGGGGTGTGGTTGGTTGATTTGATGAGGAGGTTCGATGGAGACGACCCCTGAACTGTCAATTACATAATTGTAGTCAAATGGGGAAAGCGGAAGGTTGTGGGAAATTTCATTACTCCTGACCAAGTCAACTTTGCGCCTCGTTGTGGACGCAATTGACAATCAATACCTTGTCAGGCTATATCGAAACATTTAGAGACAGCAATAAGTGCCTCGTCTTTTCCCTGTACAATGAAGCAGGGTGAGAAGTCAATCCAGCCAACCTTCTTCCCTCCTGGGCAACATCCTTTTCTAGGATCCTCTTCAATGCGTTACGACGATATGGCGCTTCAACTGGCGTATATGTTGCCACAAAACCCTCATGCGGCTTACTCCTTCCCTCAGCCACCACTTCAGGATGCACGGATGGACTCTCCTCAGGCGGACCTTTTCCCCCAACAAGCGAGTACAACATCTCCCGACGAGCCACGCTCTGCGGATATACCTGAACTCACTCCAGAGAGATCCCCAATGTCGGAAGAGGTGAGTCTTATGGTTTGATTTGCATGTTCCAGTTGTTTAACCGACTTCAATAGCCCGAGTCCTCAAAATCAAACACAAAATCATCAACTAAAGCAGAGTCTGTACCGCCAGATCCTAATGCACCTGCTTTCCTTCGAGAGATGCTCGGCGAGATCAAATACGCAACCTTTTCCGCAAAGCTCTTCGAACGACGTCTAGGTGGCCCAAAAATTGGAATGAACCGAAAGAAAAAAGCGGACGGCGAAGAAGAGACTGGAGATCTGTCAACTTCACAGAGACGAACGAGAGGATCACATGGGGCCACTGTAATCGAGTTCTTGGTCAAAACTGAGGTCGTGAAAGAGGTGCTTAGGACATACGTGCCGTGAGTTCTATAATTAACTATTGGACCTGAGTTACAAACCTCTCTCTACAGGCATCCGTATAACCCTCTAAAATCCCTTGCACATTCGTACACAAAGTCTCCCACAGGAGCTGTAGTTCTTACTAGACCCACTGTTCTTCAGCTGTGTGGCTGGTCTAACACACAGTTTTCCTATTGGGCCAGGCGGTCTGAGGCCATTGCCTGCCTTTCCCAATATGATGAACGCTTAGCAAAAGTTCGGGCAGCGCTAGAAGCAAGAATCGAGAACGGAAATTGGGCAGTCCATCTCACTAATGAAGAAGCCGACGCGATGGATGCCGCAGCTCTCGCCTCGACTGGCTTAGCCACATCTTCCGCTGAAGATATTGTAACAGGCAAGTAATATAGATTCTTACACACGACTCATGCTGACCCTGTCCACAGGAAAGGCCGTCGATGCCATTGTCGAGCAAGTGAAAAAGAGAACTGGTGCATCTCAGTTTATTCGCGGCAAACATTCATCTCTAGATCCTTTCGGCAAGGTTTTAGGTGATGACTTTGCCCACGGGCTTGGTCGGCCTCCTACGTCACCTAAAGATGAGACTCCGATAATATCTTCACCGACAAAATCAAATCCAGATCTTCCGGAGCTAGCCGGGACTGGTGGAGGTGGCGGGATTCGCATTACGGATGTTCGAAAGCGCGCCTCGGAAGCTCGAAAACGAGGAGATCCGGTTCCACCTGATTTAGTTCGAGCTGAAGAAGAAGCTCGCAAGATTGCGGCTGCAAAAGCTATGGGAAAGGGGAAACGAGGTCCAGGGAAGAGTAAAGGTATCGCAGGTGGGGACAACCATGGCCGTGGTAGTGCACAAGAACAATTGCATGCTGCAGCAATCATTGATATGATGCAGCAAGGAGTCCTTGGTGGCGCTGGGGCTTCATCGCCGGTACAGCAGTCGCAATTAAACACAAACACAGGAAATCAAACAGAGCAACTGCAAGGCGGTCAGCAAGCGGATGCGATAGGAGGAGCTGGACCAAGCCGGCAACAGACAGAGTTCACTCCAACGCCCTCAACTCTCATGCCCACACATCCAAGCCTCCCACACCATGAGCATACTACGCCTCATTTCAACGGTCAGCCGTATACTGGCCTACCTAATCTATTTCATCATGCACCACTTCGTGCTCTGGCACATCAAGCAGAAGTTCACGCCCACTTGATGCAATCATCTCGCCCAAGCTCTTCGAATATCGCCTCAGCACCTGGCAACAACATCTCCAGCATAGTGTCTTCATCTTCCGGTGATATTGGCATACACATGGATACTGATAGTTTTGACCCTGGGCCTTACACCGATCTGGAACTCTCGACTATGGCTTTGATAGGGATCGATCCGGTTCAAGGGCCTCAACACCCAGCACCAGAGAACAATAATGTTGGGGAAAATGGTACCCCTTCCTCTACAGACTCAACCCTCCTATCTGCGTCATCATTACAAGACATGATTGGGCCAGCGACCTCCTCTCACCCTGCACCGGAGATTGCCAGCAGTTCAGGAATACGTACAGCACACGAAGCTTCGTCATATCTGGCCCATCGGAAGGCTACCCGTGGAGCTCAGACTTTCTTACCCGCGCTGGAACCCATACATACCTCGGATATGGTGTCAATGGAACTGGAATCCCCTACGACGAGCAGGTCCGAGAGTTATTTCTTGAGCTCAGGCCCGTTCTCAAGATTAGAGGAGAGTTCAGAGCGCGGTTGCACTCGCAGTGAAAAGAGAAAGGGAGGTGCTGAGGGGACGAACGAAACGTCAAAAAAGTTGCGGATCTCTGCAAGAGGTGGCACTGATATAATATCTGAACGAAATGGGATTGAATCTGATGAGGGATAGTATAGTAACGACTCATATTCCGATTTACGCTGTCAGAGTAATACACTGTATGCATATTTATCGATCTGAGGACATAGGTTGAATTGAATCCATAGAAATAAAAGAAGGAAATAAGTTAATGAGAAAGGATTCGGAACAACAACAGGGATAGGAAGAAACTTTTGCTGCATGATGTACCCAGAAGAGAAAACTTAAGTTACAAAGACTATACTACCTGGTTTGGTCGCCAGCGGCATTACCACCAATTCCTTTGACCCCGGAAAGCAATCCCTTTTGTCTCAGCTCCATCCTTAACTTATATCTTTCTGATGCACCGAAGGCGTTATCGCCGCCTATAGATAGCGTTCGAGTTAATCCAGAAGGTCGCCCACCAGCTGGTGTATAGGTTTCTGCATCACGTTCACTCCTGCCTCTGACAACAGACATGGCATCGCCGTCAGTTTTGGCATCTCCTAGCCGCCGACCAATGCTATGACCACGCAGATGATCAATGGTGCGTTTTGGAGGAGGGGGTGCGTCATCTTCAATGATACCACGACTGCCACCAGCCACTGATGGGGCTTTGTGGCTTTTAGGAGGTGTGGGTCCTGACTTGGAAGGCATGTCAATTTCCACAATGATGGGTGCGACATCTGCTTGAGGTCGAGCATATGCCTTGGACAGAAGGCTCGTCCGAGCTGGTGTTTTCGTGGTTGGACCACTAATATTTGCTGCTTTGGGCTCTGGTGATCGCGATCGGGCTCGACGACTTCTGTTGTCTGTATCACCAGCAAAACCGTTCCTGACTGGAGATGCCGAACCAAATCTTGCAGGTCGTTCGGGTGGAGTTGCACTGAGACGAGAGATGAGTCCAGTGTTTGCTACTCTAGCGAACGGACTAGTGGAAGGTCGTTGATAAGAAGGCCTTGAATTGACTGCCGTGGGCAATCGGAGATTTCGAGCCCGTGCAATTGATTTAAGGGAAGTCTTGGCTTCATAAGCCTTCTTCCACGTCGCGAATACTTGACCTTCAAGCAAAAGTGAGTCTCCAGCACGAAGGATACCATATTCAAAAAACACTTACTCATTACTTTCTTCTTCCAGATATCTTTGGCCTCGCTCTCCCTCTGAGCTCGCGGTAGGGCTTCTCTCCACCTATTCCACATCTTGGTCTTTATATTCAGAGAGAAAAAGCGGACTGCAGGAACCGACTGAAAGAAAAACAAGATTTAGTCAGATATTTTATATATAATAGCAGCGTTAGTTCTTACCAAGCACTTTGATTCCCATATTCTGAAGGTCCTGAACAATATGCTCATGTTTCTCTGCATAATCAGCTGTTGCTCCAAGTCACTGAGTTCCCTTTCCTTGTACTTTTCCCTCCATTTCTGCCACGCGTTGACCAGTACGAGGTGCTTATTCTCCTCTTCTTTCTGCTCAAGTTTTCTTCGGCGATGGACAGATTTACGAGTAGTGCCCAGCCATTTAAGGAATACCCGGCGAGCAAGGTCTAAAAAAGGAAGAATAGAGATGAGTACAGGTCGGGCACCTAGTTGGCATTCCCTTACCATCTCTCTTGACGTCATGATAGCTCTGCATGAGGCTCATCTCTTCAATATGTCGTGCTCTGACCTGCTTCCATCTTGTCACGGCCATCCTGCAGGAATAAGGTTATACTCTGGGCTAACCAAGGATACTTATTGGTTATACGTACTTCATAAGACGAGTATCGTATTCATCCGAGACACGTAACTCATTAGATTTGATGTCGACAACGCGACTGATCCAAGTATTCAGAGATTCTGACATGATGCGCTAAGACAAAAAGATGAGTGTCTCTCGCTTTCATGCAAGCAGCTCAAGAAACTCACATAATCCACTTTTTCTTTGAATGCCGTAACCAACCACTTCCATTCCTTTTGCTTCCTAGCTTGGTCTCTCCAGGTCAAGAACCACCTCTTCAACCATCTCCTTTGGACTTCTGCCTCGATCTTCTCCCGCTTCTTGATAGCTAGAGCGAGCCTCCACTGCTTCCAAGCTGATTGAACCGAGAAAAACCTCCGGGCAACTTTAGCACTTCTCTCTCTCCGCTTGTTCATCGCCAGTTCAACCTTCCAGTTCACAAAGAACCGAGCCATCAAAGGCTTATGGTATTGCTGATCCGCCACGATAACCGCATTTTGATACATCTTAGTCTTATGTCGCATGATAGCAAATGCCCGGCCCATCAAATCCAGATTCGTGTTTGCAATATATGCAGTTGCTCGATCTTCAAGCTCTCGTGTATGCTTGAGACGATCCTTCCAAACAGCCATGGTGCTTCTGAGCAAACGGGTTTTCCGAACACGTTCCAAGAGCCCTCCACGTTCTTTGGCTACCCACACTCTGAGTACAGCACGAACAAGGATAGCGTCTTGACGGAGGACGTATTTGGTGACCCGTCGATCCAATCTCTGTCATCCAGTTGTCAGCATGAGCTACAGGGGGTCATTCATTGTGAGTGCTTACGTCGACATAGGCCAGAGCATTTCGCCATCTTTGCAGCATTGTTCTTAGGATATACTTTCGTTGATGAACCATGGCAAGACGATTCATATGACTGGGGAAATGAAATCAGCTCTCGTGGTCATCTCCATATGCTTATGAAGTGCAAACCGACTCACGCATTATTGATCCAAACTAAGATAGCTCTGTGCATGATACCCGCGTCCCTCTTCTGAACCATAACTCTTTCCAATGCATTCAGTTTTGACTTACGCCTCCACAATGCGAGAGTAGTTTCCTGCTGGATGCGATCCCTGGAATCCATGACATTATCTGCGACGATATTCAGTTGCTCTACATGCGAGTATTTGGCTCTCCATTTCTCGATAGCTTTCAAAAGTAGTCGACGGGAGTGAATATACTGTGCTTTAATCTCATCGTGACGATGCCCCCATGCCTGATGGAGAGAGAGCGTATAAGATTCAGTGGCGCCAAGGGATGGTATAAGAACACTTACCCAGAATGCCTCGTTCACGATTCGGGAATCAACTTTCTTTCGCATTTCTCCCAGACGGCGCTTCATATCTTCTCTCCACGCTTTTTGCCTTTTCTCCCGCAACACATGTCTCCATTTCTTTAGTGCCGCTCGGATACCCAGAACTGCCGCTACGTTGTCCGCACGTCTTTGAAGATCCAGTCGATGAGATACAATGGACCTCCATTTGGATAGTACATCACGGATCAGTATGTCCTTTCGAGCATCATCAACTTGAGAGTTTGTTTTCTTCAGAAATGTAGATAGCCCAGTTAGTCACACATTAAACATATCAGAGCATCGCCCAATACTTACTGCTATCCAGCGTACACCCTCTGCCCAAACTTCTATACATTTCCTTATCAGAAAATCTCGCCTAAAGTCGTCCGCTTCTCTCTCCATTCTAAGGACCTTCCAGGTTTCCTCGGCATTGATGGCACTGGTTTTACCATCGCCAACATCGGTATTCAGACCAGCAAGTTTGAGTTTCCCAGCTCGAGCGGCAGCTTCTGCAAATGCCGCAAGAGTTCGTGGTGGTGGTACAGGTGTTGCAGGGGTATGTTGTTTTGGTGGAGGTATCGAAGCTGGGGTAGGCTTTGGGGTTTGCTTGAGGATAGATCTCGGCGTCGGGCGGGTAACGGATGAGGGAGGCAGTTTGGTCGTAGATTTAGGTTGAGGTCTTGGTGTTTTGGTTTCCTTTGCAGCTGGTTGCTGTTTTTCAGTGACGTAGGTACGATAAGATGGGGGCCCTGAATCCCCAGCTTCATCGGACGTTGAGGATGGCCTTGTTCTGGGTTGCGGACGAGTGACCGCAGAAGGAGTATGGCGGGGTGTAGTTGAAGGCATCTCGGTACGAGAGCGAGGACGGTTGAAGGTAAGGCTTCCGAGAACTGGTTTAGGAGTTGTCGGTTTTTGGTTTGGACAAACATCCGTCTCGGCATCAGAATTGGCTTCAATCTCGGTGTCTCCATCACCAGCATCAATCAGCCTCTGTTGCTTCTTTGTTTGCTCCCATCTTTCTCCCCAATTTCCACGGATGACAGTCATCTTGAGGAGGAACCGATAATAGAGAATATCCTGAAGCGGATCGAGTCCTTCTTCTTGTAAAACTTCATTGTATGCCTTGAATACCGCTGGGAATGACGTGGCAGATGCAGGTGCGCGTTTGATTATTGCATCGATTATTCTGATATCTGCGTCTGTAAGAGTAGGAAGAGCTGATGATGTAGATGTATCTGTTGTTGTTGTGGTAGTCGTAAGGGACGTCTGAGTTGACGATTGCCTCAGAGGACGAAGCTGCGGAGATGCGCGTGTTGGACGGAATTCAAACATCCAAGATATTGTTACAAGCGCGTCGGTCAATTCCTCAGCATCGTCAAAGTTTTCAGAGTTTGGAAGTAGACCAAGGCACGAGGCGAAACTGGGAATCGGACAAAACAACGCGTAAAACGAACAAACATCTGTTTATTGTTCGACTATGGGACAAACTAGTAAATCACCTTGGCAGTCAACTCAGGTGTCCCCTCTTTTACAGCGCTTCGTAGATGACTATGATGCGCAGTGCGTACTAATCGATGGGCCTCAGCAGAAGATTCACATCGTACCAGGAAAGAGGATGTCCTTGGATTTGGGCTATCGAGGGATGTTGTCCTGAGTAAATGAAGACACATCAAAACAGTCATACTTACCTGGGAACCTTCAGTATGGCTTCAACATCATCTCTGACAGCGAATTTCCCACGGAAGTCTCGTGATAATCTCTCAACATCACAAGCTCTGTAGAATCCAGATAGCAGCACGCTGGTTCCTCGGTCCTGTATATTTGCGTTGCCTCCTGTCCCATTTACCGTGCCTTTAAGCAGAGCCTCATTGGTTCCCTCTACTCCCCTTCTTCTCGTTGACATTACAACTTTCTTCAGCTGGCCCTTTTCGTCCACTTCATCCTCAATCCGATAACTCGGGTGCTGTACTGGACGAGGATTACGAAGGAGATATGGTCGAGATTTGCTGTAGTTCTCCAGAGTATGTAGGGCAGCATTTCGTTCACTCGATGAAGCGAAGATCACATATGCTCCTCCGTCACGGACAAACTGCGAATAATGCAGTTGCACTGACAAAAAGTTGTCAACGAATAAGCAATACAGTACAAAAATCATTCAATCACCTTCTTTAATTCCTTTCACGTCGATGGATTGCAACATTCTCTTCACATCAGCCTGGATCATGCTCTTTGGAATGTCAATGAATATTGTCCTATTCTTGACCTCATCCATGCTTGTAGACCAATCTCTCCGCTCCTTTATTCTCGCATTCTTGGTCGGCGGTGTAGGCGAGTTACTGCTTTCAAGTTGTGGAGAGGCTGAGAAAGTTCAGTATGATATTCGAGTAAGACGAAGTTTACCAACTAACCCTTAGCGGTCTCAGTCGACAAAAGTCTACTACCAGTAGTTTGAGTCGTCGGATAACGTGGAATCCTTCGTAGGACAGGCCATGGTTTAAGATTTCGAGCTATGGAGCTCGCCATTAGCGTTGATAATGGTTGGTATTTCAACTTTTTGGGTTTGGCACGTGAAGTCCCACGGTTCGGGCGTTCCCT